>JAMWET010005218.1:0-210000 GCA_024036415.1 Prochilodus magdalenae | reverse complement strand
ATTACTGTCGTGCATACAGTCTCTGAATGCACAGGCATTTATATTTTGTCTGAAACTTGGCCAAATATAAAGTAACTGAAAGAAATGAAGAAAAATAAATAAACAGGACTGTGACTGAACAAAAGTGTTGTGAAGTGTTAAGCTGTCTAATACACTGCTTTGCCACCAGTGGGCCACCCAAAAAATGCTGAGCAAAAAGCCAGTAAGACAATATTGCACACTTACCTCAAGCAGCATAAATTACTATACACTTCCAGTAGAATATGTGGATTTAGACCCTGTGTGGCATTCTCTTATTTATATAAAAATTGGAAAATGAATGTCACATAGCTCAAACCAATAGCAGCCCATTTTTCTTCATAACTGTAAATCACACAGTTCTGGAAATTACATAACCAAGTCTTTATGAGATTACCTCTCACCTTGGCATGGTTTAAGGAAGGTGAATGATTTTTTCACAGTGCTAATGGGTGTCTACAAGCTACTATTACTTTTTAGCTACATTAGCCTTAAATCTAAAAGAAGCAACTGGCCCTGAACATGTCTTGTTTGACCTCCAAAACGTGGGGAAACTGGAGATTAGATGTGTAAGTCTGATTTATCTCTGATATATACCTGTATAAAATGCAATGAATCTGTCCTGTTCTAAAGGAATGCTAAGACCAACCTAAAGACACCAGTAACCTTTTCGTAAAGACTAAGAGCAATTGAGCAATTAAAGTTTAAATACATAAACTTTTAATTTTCTAAAAATAAACGCTAAATGAAAAGCAGGTGAAGAAACCTTTTCGCTACATGGTCACAAAAACCAGTGAGGCATTGCTCTAATAAAAAAGTAAATATTGATTTAAAGCTTAACCGAGAAAAGAACATTAGGCCTCATTCACCAACTTTAAGAAGAAATTTCTTTTTAAAATGCAGATCATTAAAATTCTAAAATGTACCAGTGTTTACTCATTTGGAACTTGTACTTAGGTAAGAACAGAAACTACACACACTTAAGAGCACAAAGGTGCAAATAACTGTAGTTTAAGAACACATCATGAATCTGACACCAAGTTTCTTAGGGGACTGTTTTTAATAACTATATTTTTTTAATTGATGAAACGGTTGATGTTGGTGAAAGAGTCCCCCTTGCCCAACTTGGTGTCATATGAGCTATGTCATTTCAGTAGATGTACACCAGATTAAGCCTAGAACCTTGTTTTCTTATAAAGCAATATTAGCAAACAGGTGGACCATTTCGGCACGTCAGAAATCATGATAGCTGTTGCAATGGTTACAGTTCAACTGGTTGCAAATGCTGTTCTAGGTTACTGTATTACCTTCTATGCTTTACACATAAGCTCATCTGACGTCTTTTCACAAAAGTTTTCTGTTGTCATGAGAACTGCTGAGAAGCAGTGGGGGGAAGGTGGATATATCTAGATATATCTATAGAGAAAGAAAAGTGGAATTAACATAGTGGCTTCCCACCCACAGTAAAAACTTCTCACTCTCAAAATCTCACATCAACCCAAAATCCTCTTTTTCAGAGATTCTGTGTAAGGAAGTTCTGAAAAAGGCAAAAAAGAAGAAGTCAAAGTTTAGTAAAGCTTTAAACAAAACCTGAAGTGGAATCTTTCTCTGAATATATTTAAAACTTTACCATTTCTCTTCATTTATTAGGACAAAACTTCTGAAGCCTGAGATGGAAAACCTGTAGCTGCGGATCTACGGCGGACCCATGTCAAAGGAGGGAACAAAAATACTGACTGGATGGAGAGACAGAACTGTTTTATGGACCTGAATTTATGCTCTGATTAAACGGATAAGTACAGGGTCAGATTACCAAACCCATGATGTCAACAAACCTTTCCTTTAAAGAGCCCTGTAGCGATGACCACCGCTGTTAACATGCCTTGGATGACTGACCCTAATGATTGTGGTCTAGGAATACTGATCCGAAAATAAGTGCTAACTTTGAGAAGGACAGCTTTCCTATTTAACTGTGCTCTCTTTTTCTTGATCACAGTCACTGATGTCAGTGTAGGCCATCTATTTAGCTTTTTGATCTTCCCGCTCTCTTATTCTGAGCTTGCAAACACAGTTTAATAAATGATAATTTAATGCTGACAATTCAGTTAATACACCCAAATTGCTATGCAAAGTATGGACTGTGATAGAGCACATTTAATGGGGGCATGTGAGGTGGAGGAATGTGTTCACTTAATAATGATTAAGCTATATTGCTACTGTGCTACACTTGATGACCGTTTGCTGTACTAGACTGATTAAAGCGTGATTTTATATTTCAAAGACATTTATAAATATTTTAATTGTGGGGGCATTTTGGATCTGGTGGATTTGTATTTTTAATAGGCATCGTTACTTATGATGGATGATGTCTGTTGAACTATTACAGAATTTTGTGGGTTTATTTCATGATGTAACACCCTGTAGTGTCCACAAGGGGGCAATGCTCTGATGGCTCGTAAACAAATAACTGCTGAAGCTCAGAGCTGCAGCACCTGTTTGGTTCCATTCCTACCGAGGTCAACTTTTATTTTGGAACAGACGGAAATACAGGAGATTATGGAATTAAATTGGAGGCCAAAGTTTTAATTAAAAAAATCATAATTATTATAAAAGCTAGCATTTCCTTGTTTTTGCTCGCTTTCTCCTTTTTTCCCCTTAGCCTCTCAGCAAATCCGGGAACTTTGGTGTGAAGTAAGTCCTACCCCGCCACTCCCTGTGCGCTGTACCATAAAACAGCAGTACAAAACAAACCCGGTTAGAACCACCAGCACTCAGGTAGTGTCTTTGGTACATTAAACTCTCTCAAGTCCACAGAACACAAACTACACAGTGGAGTCACATTTGCTCCACCTTGATTCCTTTCAGTTCACCAGTATAGTCATACTGAATGGTCAGAGGTGGCCAATCCTGACATACAACTTTCAGGTAGATTTAGTACACAAGCTGTATGTAGTACGTCATTTCCAACACAGACATTAACTGGTTCTAATCCTAACCCTAGATTTTTCAGTCTAACATTCAGTATAACATTTGTAGCTGTGCTACAAATTGAGTAAGTGCTTAATTAGAACTCACCCTTTGTGAAACCACAGAATATTAAAGATGCAGTGCAGTAATGTCTGAAACAGTAAAACAGTTTCACGAGTCCTCTGTTCTCGGCCACAGACACGATTCCCATAAATCAGCTACTGCTGAGCTTTCCAAGTGTTAGCAAGTAAATCTGACTCCAGTGCATCAAAAGAAAGCCAACTATCGAAATTACTCAAAATATCTAAATATTCCATCAACTGGTCTAAATCCATTATCCTACCCTTAAATATGAACAACCTTATGATACAATTAGAACACTACCCATTCCCATTAGTACTAACCACATCACACATTTGAGTATTAAGATCTGCCCCCAAGCTGTGAGAATTATTCAAACTGAGCTATAGTCTACTTATTAAAACAATAAGTGATGACCACTATTGCTGGGCAAACCTGCCCCTCTCTCCCCATGGAGGCTGCAATTAAAATGACAGTATTACCAAAAATATACCTGAATAAATCTGTTTTCTATGATTCCCTTACAACCCTCACCAACCTGGTTTAAATCTCTGGATACTAATATAATCAGATTTTATTGGAAAAATAAACTACCCAGGATCAAACTCACTGCATTACAGAATCCAAAGCCCTATGGTGGCCTAGAAGCGTTGATTTTTTTTACAGATCAGCTTCAGTATATACTAAAATGGATAAAACCCAGCACATCATGGACAGACATTGAACAAACATTATTCAAAGCTAATCAAATGACAGACTTATCATTTATTAGTTTATCATTTAAAAAACATCCATGCTTTAACAATATAACTATATCTACAATTCTGATGGCTTGGTGGAACTTTAATGAGATAACCTATTTGACACCAAAATCCCATTCTCCCATTTGGAAGAACCCAGACTTTACTATCCACAAGAAACCATTAAACTTTTCATCTTGGATTGAAAGAGGCATCACGCATCTCAAACACATTCATCACAGTCCACTCTCCTGTCATTTCCACAGCTTACCCAGAAGTACAGCTTTGGGAACCTAACTTCTTGCAGTACCACCTGGATAAGATCTCTTATGTCTTCAAATATCAATTCAAACATGTTACATTTATCATCATCAATATCAGAATTCATTAATATGTCTGCTTCTGAAAAATGACTATCCAAAATGTATAAAACAATAGAAAAATCAAACCACAACATCACCCTTCCAACCAGACAATGGGAGGAAGACCTATCTTTGGCTCCTAATGCTGATTTTTGGATCAAGGTGTGTAATAATCATTTCCACATGACCAGTTGCACTAATCATCAACTCCTTCAGTATAAAATCAAGCACAGAGTACATACACCACACACAAGATGTTTAAAATGGGATTTACAAGATCTGCAACCTGTTAACACTGCACTCAAAATACAACTGACATAATGTTCACACAAGCGGCACTGTACTCACTTTAACCAAATCTGGCAAGAGGTAATCATATTCTTATCTCAAGCACTGGCCAAGCCTATCCAGCTCTCACCATCTCTATGTCTCTTAGGAGACATATCATTAACCAGAACACCAGAAAACAACAGGATCTTGTTTGTGGTGCTAAACATTGCCAAGAAAACCATTCTCAACAATTGGAAAACGAAAAAATAACATTAGCAGTTCTCACTGAAAAGAATTCTAATTTTAATAGACAGCACATCAGTAAAGAGAATTTATCTGAATAAATCAATCACAAAAACACCAACATAAATTAGACACCTCTCAGTAAAGCCTCATAGTAACTTCTGAACTCCTGTCCTATTCTCGTGATATCTCCCCTCAGAGCCAATCCACCACCTAGAAAAACTCCACTCCATCACATTTATACACACAGACATATGCACAAGTGGCTATTATTATTATTATTATTATTGTTATTTTATTTATTTATTTATTTATTTATTTATTTATTTATCTTGATTTGTCAGTCTTTGTTTTGTTTGTTTTGTAATGATGTATATCTGTGTCTCAGCTTTCTTTCATGTTAT
The DNA here is from genome assembly GCA_024036415.1 of Prochilodus magdalenae. Lineage (NCBI taxonomy): Eukaryota > Metazoa > Chordata > Actinopteri > Characiformes > Prochilodontidae > Prochilodus > Prochilodus magdalenae. The sequence goes on along the minus strand of JAMWET010005218.1, from coordinate 204,915 downwards.
TTACCCTTACCTGTATTTTATATGTATTACTCTCTCCTCGTTTGGACACAATGAGAACACTACATACCAAAGTTATACCAAAAGTCCTCCGATGGGGGAGGGAGGGAGGGGCGGGTAAAAAAGAAAAGAAAAAGAAAGCCTGCGCTATCGAGTGCAGGCTAGCGCTATTTTCCGCCCGTGTTCCGGAACGCCCGCCCTTCCTCTACTGTGATTGGACATACGTAGGCGCCGGCCAGTCGTGATTGGTGGAATATGCACAGACAGTCCGAGATAAATTACAAGAGGCGGGGCTTGCCGCGAAATACGGGTGGGGAATGAACACCTAACCTGCTCACCTGCTCCTCCTGAGGCGCGAGGAGAAACTGAGAGAAGAGACAATCCTTCACCAAGACCTGAAAAATCACCCGAGGAAGAATAAATAGTTAGCCTTAGCAACAAGGATAAAGTTGAATAGGCTCGTCTGTAGGTAACTGATATCTGTGGAGGGATTATCTCGTGTTGGTGTGCCTGTCTACGTGTTCGGTCCTCTCGAAAGACCAACGTCGGTCATAAACTTTTTTTCTTGCGCAACTTTGGTCAACCAAAACATGCCTCTGGTTTCCGGGTGTTGAGGACTAACTGTGGAGAATATGGACGAAGTGGAGTTAAAACGATTTAATGAACCCACCGACAACAACAACGTCGAAAATGGAGAAACTATTGAGGTAGGTTTCCCCAAACTTTATTGTCCCCATGATCAGTTCTCTCTTACACCAGCGACACAGACCTCACCCTGAGGGCTGTCCAGTCGTCATGTGGCCGATACTACTTGGTGAAATATCACATGTGAGATAAGACACTGTTTCGGTACAGAGACTGTGGAAACTGATACAATAGAAAACCGCCCAGGCTACTGTGGGTCTGTACATGTACCAGCACGTCCCTCAGAGGGTCCTAACCGGCTTGTACTGTCTGGAATGTAAAGAATTTGATTGTGTGTTTTGTGATTTTTAAACTTTAATTCTTTTATAACTGCGACTGTTTAATGGGACAGAGGAACAACCAACCCCCAGCTCAGGTTCGCTGGCTCTGCTGTGAACCCACTGAAACCACATTAATGTTTACTCAGCAAACAGGAAGATGTCTCGGTCTCTGTCTTTGTTATCTGCAGTTATTTCATACTCAGGACAGTTTATTTCTCTTTATGATGTTCATGTATCCAGGTGGTCGCAGGAAACGGAACCTGTCCAGATCATCCCCGTGTACCCAGTAACACTGAAGGCAGGCCTCTGCTGTCAACTGCACAGGTAAAGCCTCAGTGATATTTTCAGTCACCTCATCGATTAGATCATAAACCTCCCTTCATAGCCTTTAGTATATTGTTGCTGTCCAAAGAAAAATGGCAACTATTTGGCGATTTTGGACCGTTTCTGTTGGTCAATTGAATTTTTCACGCAATGGAAATGCCAGCTGCTGTCACCAGAAATGGAGATGCATGTTTTTCACTGAACAGCGGCAACATGGAAAATCCATACTTATTTGATTCAGATTTGTTAAGTCTCAACAAAAGTGATGCTAGAGGGGGTCTTTGGAGCAATCGCATAGATCAACAGACATTGCCTGAAGAACCTTTTAAAGAAGCTTCACATAATATAAAGGATCTGCACAAGTAAAAAGTTATTCATCTTCTATGAACAGTATGTGTCCACATTAACCAGCTCCAAACACAGCTGAACCTACCTGCGAAGGGTCTGTATCCTACATTTGTCCTGTATTTTATTTATGTAGCTTTCAATTAAGGCCCACTTTTTAAGATATACGATTTTTTTATACCAAAAATAATATATATATTTTTTCCAACTGCTCCTGGAATGTAACAGGCTGTTTACCTTACTATACCTTAAGACTACCTATGTAAATGACCACTGTACTGATTGGCTGCCCTGTGTAGCACCTTATTCCAAAAACACCATTTCTAACTTTCTAATTTAGTTTAAATGGACTAAACTGCTGTTGGCTGAATCCCATTAGTGTGTAGAGCAGAATGTGCAAATCTGATCATTACACAGCAAATAATCACCAACTGCTTTTTCGTTTAGCTTCTATCATCCACAGTTTGTCTTGGACAGTAGTGTCTCTCCATATTGCAATTAAGCGTCCCGTCTGTTCCCCCATCATATGCACCCTCCATCATTATCTTCCTGACAGACAGAGATAATGCACCCAGTGATGTGCTGTAGTGGAGGATTTTGATTGGTTATGGGAAGGGTTCTGGTTGCCAAACATGTCTTAGAGAGATGATTTAAGTGACCAGGACCATTTTGTTTTTTGTGACATCACATAAGTTTTCATTAAAAATGGATGTGAGCATTATTTTTATTTATTTTATTTTAGTTTTTTACAGCATAGTTTCCATAAATGGATTCTGTGGACTGAGGAGTGAATGCTACATCACACTCTTTTAAATAAAGCAAGTGAAGAGAATTCAGATTGTCATTGTATGGGCCCTTTAAGAACCCTGAATACCCAGTGTAGGCGTGTTCTGAGCTTGGTTAGAGCAAAAATGTGACCGATTTGGGGCCGTTACTGTGGTTCTACAACATTTCTCCCAGGAACCTGCTTTAAACATTTAGTTTTTAAGCCCTATCTGTCAGTGTATTTACATTTATCCACATTTTTGTTGGTAAAGGACACTGCATTCATTTGTTACTGATAAACATGCTTGAATCCAGTGAAATGAATGCACGTTCATAAAAGAGGCAAAGCAGGTCAGACTGCTCTGTCTTTTTTTGTGTAACTGAAACTGTAACCTGACCTGGCACCCAACAAAAGGGAAAAAAAAGAAGTCCTACCCCACATGGCAACTTCAGCTCGTAACCAAGTGCTGAAATGTTGGGCTTGGAACACATTTCCTATACTTCTTGCACTTCTCGCATGATGAACGTTTCACTTCCTCATGTATTTGGTGCTGGTTTGACTTACTCCATGCATTGCTTGACTTTCTGCTTGTAGAAAGGTCAAGCACAGAGCGTATATATGTATATGTATATTTGTGTGTGTGTGTACGTGTGTGGTATGTTAATGGGTGTTTGTCTGCATTCTCAGGGTGCTGGAAGCAACAGAGATCTCTGTGTTGTCCAATGCTCTTACGAACCTGGGCAAAAGGTATAGAATGGCATTACACACATTATAGCTTTATGTCCATGTAGGCCTGTCTTTATATTTCCACTATTAAAGTCCACTACATACTCTTCAGGGCTTCTGAGCTAGGCTACATTTTTCTTTCTTACACAACTGGTCTCATTAAGCACATTCTACTTAGACAGGGTTACTGACTGTTTCAGCTTCACAAAACCTAAGAGATGCATCTGCCGTTAACCTGGTTAACAACTTTTATCGGTTGACTCAGGTTTAGATGCTTTAATCTTTGTCTCTGTGCAAATAAAAAGGTGATAAAGCTATTTACCGGAAACAACAAAAATATTATGTAAAATGCAGAAGTAAAGAGTTCTGTTGCCACTGCTGCTACGTTAATGTATTCTGAAGTGGTAATAAGTGATTGTGCACTGCACAACACTATTGTTAACCGAAGGTACATTTCTTCTTCGTCTTCATCATATTCTGTTTCTTCTTCTACTATTTCTTAGTACTTCGTTTTTGTCCATTAACCGCATATTTCAAAATATTCAGTCTGTTTGGAATGGTGTGCTTGTATACAGATTTTTTTTTTTTTTTTAAATGAATGTGCAGGAAAAGTACATGCTCTTCTACTGGACTTCTGTTCTAACAACAAACACCATTTCTATCTCAGAGCAGTGTATTATCTCAGAGCAAGACCTCCAAGCACAAATTTAATGTTAGTCTGACTCTCACTCTGCAGTTTCTACTTACTTTATATTACTAACATATTAGTAATATTTTTTACTCCCCCTCTGCTGAAAGGAAGTTGTTTGTGTGATTGATTCCACCTGTTTTCCAAAAGGAAAACTAAGGATTTGTTCACATTACAGTGCAAATCAGTGGCTAAAGTGACGAAACCCAGTTTATCTGGTCAGTTTGTAGTTGCATTGTTTTGCATATCCACACTGACTGCCATAGTGATGATGCCTGTGTGAGTTCGGAGTGAGGACTAGAGAACTTAAATAACTGGTGCAGTTTATGAGTCACTGTAAAACTATAGTGTGTATACCTCTTGCAAGAATAGGACAGGGTTTTGGGTATCGCTCTGAGTGGTGAAACTGAAACCAGCCTAAGGGCCTAAAAATGGGATATGACCTCAGAAAAACAGTATACAGTCAATACCACAATCACCAGTTTAGTCATTTTCAACTGGGCTAAAATAGAAACATCATTTGGATTCCTTTAAAAACACTTTCTATGAACAGCGCTTACCTGAGCGAATCATACGCTTTCAATGCGCTTTGAATATGGAAATTTGCAGTGTGTCCCTTCCACTATGGCTTTTCTAATTTGCATGACTCCCTGAGGAAATTAACTTTGTGTATGAGATTTGCTGGATTTGTGCACTCAGTAAAGATTTTTTCTTTCTTTCTTTTATAGTCAGTTAGTTTGGATTAATCAACTAGATGATAAGGAACCCAGCAGACATTAGTCAATATTGGTTCTTGAAGCAAATAAATACAAACCGGATTCCAAAAAAGTTGGGACACTAAACAAATTGTGAATAAAAACTGAATGCAATGATGTGGAGGTGCCAACATCTAATATTTTATTCAGAATAGAACACAATTCACAGATCAAAAGTTTAAACTGAGAGAATGTATCATTTTAAGGGAACAATATGTTGTTTCAAAATTTCATGGCGTCAACAAATCCCAAAAAAGTTGGGACAAGGCCATTTTTGGCACCATGTGGCATCCCCACTTCTTCTTACAACACTCAACAGACGTCTGGGGACAGAGGAGACCAGTTTCTCAAGTTTAGAAATAGGAATGCTCTCCCATTCATGTCTAATACAGGCCTCTAACTGTTCAGTCGTCTCGGGCCTTCTTTGTCGCACCTTCCTCTTTATGATGCGCCAAATGTTCTCTATAGGTGAAAGATCTGGACTGCAGGCTGGCCATTTCAGTACCCGGATCCTTCTCCTACGTAGCCATGATGTTGTGATTGCTGCAGAATGTGGTCTGGCATTATCTTGTTGAAAAATGCAGGGTCTTCCCTGAAAGAGATGACGTCTAGATGGGAGCATATGTTGTTCTAGAACCTGAACATAGTTCTCTGCATTAATGGTGCCTTTCCAGACATGCAAGCTGCCCATGCCACAAGCACTCATGCAACCCCATACCATCAGTGATGCAGGCTTCTGAACGGAGCGTTGATAACAACTTGGGTTATCCTTGTCCTCTCTGGTCCGGATGACATGGCGTCCCAGTGTTCCATAAAGAACTTCAAATTGTGACTTAACCCAGTCTTCTATTTTGCCACACTCCATTTAAAAGACCCCTGGCCCAGTGCAAACGTCTGAGCTTGTGGAGCTTGCTTAGAAATGGCTTCCTTTTTGCACTGTAGAGTTAGATATTAGATGTTGGCACCTCCACATCATTGCATCCCAACTTTTTTGGAATCCGGTTTATACATAATTGTTTTTATAGTTACTTACAACTGTTAATAATAACCACCAAGCATAAGTCCTTTTTTCAAAAAGCAACAGATTTTGCACTGAACAATAACAATAAAGCAACAATACATTTAATGTCTACTATGTTAACAATCCTGCCTCAGCCATCTCAGATACAGAAAAGTAGTAGTGCACATACAACGGCAATAATCATGTATGTGTGTGTTTTCTTGTTTTTTTTTGGTACTCTAGGTACCAAACTCTTGGGTACTTTGCAACACTAGGAATAGTGTTTTAAGGTATTACAGTGATTTAAAGCCCTGCGTTTATGGACCGGAGTCTTAAACCCCGAGAGAAAAAAAAAATGACATGCTTTGATTAGACATTAGTATCTCACCATTCAGAGTTTCTGCCCGGGACACATATAGTTAGCTTTCTATATAAATCTGTTGGTGGGATATTTCAATTGCCTAAAATATTTTGTGTTTTGCCAGCAGTAAAACTGAGGTTAGGATTTTGTGGTGCGCTTAATAATAACAGTAATAACAGTAAAGGATGTATTTTATAGAATTAACATTCTCTGTATGTAAGTAGTAAAATATGTTTTGAAGTAAAGCTGACCTAACTTAAATACTCCATGTACCAATGAAACAAGGACTCAATGTGTCAGTGACGTGAAGTACTAGCATGTAAACGTCATATACCAAAAAGTCATAGTAAGCATTTACCTCTTGCCTGTCCATAATGCTCTGTAGGCATTCCAGCTGACAGTTAAAGATCAGTCAGTCACACACTCACACTCATTTTCAACAAATGTCAGTTAGTTGTTTGGTGCAACACATTCCCCCACATTTTTGCAATGTTGTGTTGTTTACTTGAAAGTCTGCTGAGTAAATACAATGCTTTGCTTTTCTGTACAGCCCAGGGTTCTACAAAGACTAAAACAGGAGCTGAATAAACCACTAGTATGGAAGATTAGAGCGTGGATGGCCATTCTCATTGCCTTAGTCTTCCTTGTTTTAATCATCTTGCTTATTTGCCATCTCTGCTCAGGTACTGCCCTACACAGCACACTTTTTTTCTAGACCATAAATGTTGGCATGTGACATGTTGGCTTTATGATAAGTAGTGCATGAACACACACACTCACATTAATTGCACCATAAAATTTCAACAAAGATTGTTGACTGATTTTTAACGTTGCCCTAATAAGCATTTGCATCATACTATTTTGGTTTTCTTAGATTCATAAAGTTGTAGCAGACAAAATTAAACACAAAGTACCATAATAATAATAATATATAAATTATTAATAGTAAACCTGTGACTACAGTGTTTTTATTCATTGTTTTAACAGACTGTGCTGCACTGATTATATAAACCTGATTATGTCCACTTTGGGGTGAAACATGTAGAAATGCTAGAAATAGCATTATGTGACATAATTATCAATATTGTCATTGCTCACCTGTACATAGTGTATATCTGTTATATAGAACGTTAAATTGAATCCAAATTTAAATCAATAATGTACTATTTTATAATACTAATATAATTAATATAATATGTACAGTTTTGAGGTACACATAGTAAAGCCTAGATAATGTCTTAATTTATGACTATTTCAAGCAGGAAACACTGTTTCAGAACCTTACATCGGTGTAAAATTGAGTCAGGTCTTGTATAACAACATGCTGGTTAACACTAAATGATTTAATTAAATGATGGCAGAATTGAACTTGAATCTGATTTTCTGCTATGATTTCATGATTATTTGGAAACTACTAAAGCCAACATTTAAAACTCCCTTTTTAAATGAACAAACAATAATAGGTCCTCAAACCAGGAAAATGTTTGTGGAAAAAATACCGTAATGTGTACATCCAAAATGTGTTCACACCCAAAAATCGCTCCAATTGTTTATTAAAACCAACTTCAAACTTTTAAAGACACTACTGGGAAAAGCCTCAAGAACACAGGAGGCTGCTCACATTCTTACTGTTAATATAATCTTTATTTCCCATCTTCTACATTGTCTAGTTGCACACATTGTTTATGTCTGATTGTGTAAGCACATGCCTTTAGAGTGGAAAGTGAATTGTCCAGCAATGGTGCATAAATCCATTCCTGTGTCTTGATAACTCAGGTCAACAAGAGGATGCAGATGACCAGTATGATGTTTCATCATTTGTGGTGCCACTCTTCTTCAAGGGCAGTTTTGGATTTGCCAACCAGAGCATTATGCAAGATTCAGCGCCTGATTCATATGACGTTCTATTCAAAAATCTACAACAGAAGGTAAGGCTACTGTAGCATGGTGCCGCACCCTTTGCATCCATCTGGGCTGCATGGAAGTCAGCTGGTTTAAATGTTCAAAAGCATTTCCTGCTTCACAATGTGCGATATTACACCAACACCCTCTAATTCAAATAACAGTTGGCAGTGAACAGTTCTTAAAATGACTGTGCAGTAAAGCAGAGAGGGTTTCATGAAAGTTAGTTTTCTTCAAAGGAATGCTTTATCTGCAGGCCTTAGTGGTTCTCAGAACTGTTAATCCTGTGGCTGTGGGCATCTGGGGGAATATGTGGGGAATTTCCACTTGAGGCAGGTAATTGCTGAAGTTGTTGTCTTACTAAGATGTTTATTTTTCTTTCATTTTGTTTTCATTATGAACTCAAGCTTACAGACATCTACAGCTCCTCTCATGCTCTGGGGCGCTACTTCTCTGTAGCTACAGTAAAAACACCGAGGTAACGTGATATCAGTCCTTTTTGCCTATTGATTCAGTCACCTGATTCAGTTAAATGTATTGTGTAAGATCACCAAGAGCATCTTTGAACAGAATGGCTTTAATACTGCCCTGAGGAAGCTGATTCATAATTTAATTTCCTATTATTTGTATCCCTCATTTCCGCATTTCTTGAAAGTTAATTCAGTCTTCCTGCCCATTTCGTAAGCAGACCTGCATATTTAAGCATGAGGGTTTAGCAGGAACTTGTAAGAAAGGAAACACTTTTTGACATGTTCAACAAAATTCTGCACAGAATTTCACAGGACTTCTTTTTCTTTTTCCGAAACAGAAATGGTTCAGTCCAGTATGAACTCAAGTTTAATGTGCCTGTGGAGCATGAGCAGTTAAGTCGGTATATTCTGAGCAGACAAATGGTGTACAATGTGCTCCTACAACATCTGCATGACCAAAGCCTTACGGACCCTCTTTACATTGAGCCTGCTTCACTTGAAATGGAAGGTAATACTGTAAACTTTCATACATAACTATAACAAAGACTTCTCAAAGCCACAAAATCAGTCTACATGAAGTTGTTTGCTGTATGCTTAGAGGCTGAAATCTCTTCTCTAGCGCTTTAAAGAGGAATTTTACAGATTTTAAAATCTTTCTGTATCACTCCGTTGTTGATGTCAGCAAAGTCAGGTTGTTGTGAAATGTTGCATTATAGAGAAGCGTGTACACTAAAGTTGATGAGAACTAGGAGTGGTGCCATGCACATCTAACCATGATATGTGCTGTATGGAATAACCAGTGAAACTGCGCGTCTTCATGAGGTTTTATATGTAATGTTAATAATAATGTTGGTAAATCACTATTTGGATGGTAGAAGCTGGTAAACATTGGGAAACTATTTTGCCTTTTTTTTTTTAACTGCTTTTTTTCCATGGATACTTTGTTTAAATTCTGCTTACATATTTTTAGATCTCTGCTCAGGTTTTGAGAAATTAATGTAAGTCTGAGAATGTGCAAGCTAGGAAGGTTGTCAGTGGAAGAAATGGGCAGTATGGATTTCAGATTAGCCAAATGTACCACCCCCAAAATACAGGCCAATACATGAATCCATTAACCCAGCTGTAATAAAACGTGGCAAAGCGTATTCACGTATTCCTGATTCTTCTGTGGCACTGCCATAGCAACCTGCATGCCTCTTGCATGTCTCTCAAGCCCCACAAAGGGGTCCCCTCCAAAGGTCTAAATTTTGGCCGCAGCCAGCAGCCTTGTGACTTGTGAGCCCTCAGCAGCTTCTTATACTGCCTATAGCTAGAAACGAGTTGGTAGCAGTATTTCACAATATTCTTAGTCATTTCCTGTGATGGCTTTCTGCAAGTTAACTTGTAAGGTAGTATTAAATGTTTGACATCTGGTTCCTATCAACAACATAGTGAACAAGTCTGATAGTAATTTCGGTAGGGTTCTCCAGACAGGAGCATTTCACATTAAGCCACTCTGAGTGGCTTTGTTTACATCTTAATAACTTAATTATGCAGAATTTTACTGGATATATGGATTTTCCCCTTGAAGCCCCAGTTTTCAGAAGATGAATTAACTCTGTTATTGGACTTAATTGTAATTTCACTGATCATTTCATATTGTAAAGCCTTTCTAGGCTAGGTTTAAGATTGATCTGCAAAAAACTAAACAAAACAAATAACCAGCCAGTAGTATACATAATGATTCTTCTTTCTTTTTGCAGTTGGCCAATGAGACAGATCACAGACACAGCGCTGATATGCAGCATACTACTGACTCCAGCATATGATGATTATTTACGATGATGTCTCTCCGTGCACTACACACGTTTTGTTTTAAGCTTTGGCGTACATTTCTTAATGCCCACCAGCAGTCAGACACGGATGTCATTTTTCTCACAGTAGTTTCAAGACTCGTGCAAAGCTAGCCATTTGATCCTCAATGTTGTAATGTGGAATCATTTTGAACTTTCAGCCCATCCTTTGTTCATGGCGTTAAGATACTCCAGGCATTCCCTGCACTCCTGATAAATGCTTCCACAAGCCAAGCGTGTTTATATACTTTGAGGGTGTAACTGTCAAATACCATGTGCACCTGCTTTTATTATTGCCAGTCTTGGGGTTGAGGACTTACTAATGTATGAAAAACTGTACAGGGGCTTTTACAAGTAGGAAAGTTCAGCTGTTGTGCTTTTTTGACACTTCAATATGGTAAATTCATAGTCTTTGTACTTTTTTATATTAAATGGATTATATTCTAACATGTAGGCCTACACACTGTATTTTTATGAAGCACTTGGAGTACTCACTAGGCGGTGCTGTTGCTTCACATGGAATAATGTCCCAGTGAAGAACTTCTCATTTGATCTGTGCCTTTAGATTTTTTCATGTGTCCTAATCTGTGGTTTTCTGTTTTTGCACTCTAAAACATTGTATCGTATTGTGTCATTTGACATCCAACATTTTGTAACCCAGTGATTCTAATAAACAATGACTGATTATAAAACACATGAAGATCTTTAACCTTAACTCTGTAAAGATAAGCTTGTATTCTACCAGCCAAAAGATTTTCTATTTCCATTTACAATGCTATAGAGGTCGTTGCATAGAGGCACAATTCCTCAGGTTGTTATGCACCTAAAACACTTTCTACCTTTAGAAAACTAAACTATCATGCTGGGATTTCTCTTCCTGCATATGAATCTGCTCACACTACAGCAGTATTTGTAATGGCTTTGCTTCCTCTCAACAAAATCGTTTAAAGTTAGTTTTTGGTCAGCATTTTAGCAGATCAAAATTAGAGTGTCCATATATTCTGTTTCGCAGATGACCAGGCCAGTAGGGTGTTGAGGTGTTCCTTGTTTAGTCTTGGTTTACAGTCCCACTCACTGGAAAGGTTATCAATAAATAAAATCCTATCAGAAACGTTTCTGTTGGCTAATCGGGGGTCATTGACCAGCTTTGCCACATCAAAATCAGCAGAAATAGAAGAAAAGAGGCTAAATATATTCAGCACCATTCTGTTGCAATATAAAAGTATTATATTTATAATACATTTGGAGCACATCTTAATAAGGCACATGGGAAAGATTATGTATATTTTCAAAGTTTATTTGATGTATTTATTCAAAGTTCCTCACTGAAAATCATTTTTGAACTGATTACTGTCGCAGTGCTGATATGTGGTTTTGATTCTCAGGGACATACGGTGTCCAAAAGTCTGAGGCCATTAGTGAAAATGCTTCTATTTTGCTTTCCTATCTAATTTATTAGACAAATGTTGATTTACAAAATCTATTATCAGAATAACAATTTGAATGTAAAGCAGAAGCAACATGAATCCCAGTATTTCTTAATATTTGACTTGTTCTATTTAACTTTAATGAGGGTGAGGTTTGGCAGCTACAGACTTCAAATGAAAAGCTATGTAGATTAAACTGTCTGAACATGAGCGTCATCTGAAAACATACTTCAAGAGTAAAGAGACTGGCCTGAAGATGGTCCACATGGTTTAACACATTTGCATTTCTAGTGACCTAGAAATAGAGCAGAACTTTGAATATTTATTGGTCTACTCATATTGTAGTAGGGATAGATACTTTGAGGGTGTAACTGTCAAATAACATGTGCACCTGCTTTTATTATTGCCAGTCTTGGGGTTGAGGACTTACTAATGTATGAAAAACTGTACAGGGGCTTTTACAAGTAAAACTTTAGTAGTTTAGAAATGAGGCAGTATATATATATTCACTTTGTGATGGTTAAAACTGCTGAATCTTCGATTAAGCTAGTGCCTGTAGCCTCTGTGTATGCGAATATCCCTGCTTCCTGCTGCATAGGGAAGTGTAAACATGGCTTTTTATAAAGCTCCTAACAAGATCACTGGGTTCAAGCTGTGCCTGCTCTTCGACCAAACTGTATTGTCTAGTTTGTCAGTCCTCCAAGTAAGACCTGGTCAACAACAAGGATACGAGAGCTACAGTTTGCGTATACACATGAGTGCTAGGGGTTTTTGAAAGTGCATTAATGTTGTTTGTATTTAATGCTTTATCATTTTCTTCCTTTGTTACTTTACGGTTACATCAGAAGTACACAGTTCCTTAAATCATATTTATGAAGCCATACCATTTACTACATACTGACAAAAAGGTAGGTGGAGTAACTGGACATACAGTGATGTCTAAAACACATTTTTGTTGGCTGTCAAAAATGAGAGGCAAAATATAAAACTGGTTATTATAAAGTACATGTAGTCTGGCCTATTTAAATTTCTAATCCATTCGCTTGTAAAGAGCTGCAATTTCCTAAAAATATTCCGTCCTGTAGTTCCTTCAGGTTAACTCTTGATTTCCAACACGATCTGTGTCGGCATTTTCTAATCCTTCTGAGAAAGCCTTCTCTGTCCCGGTCAGAGTCACTGTCTAATCACTCCAAACGTTAGTAGGCTTTAAATAGCTTCCCACAGAGACCTGGACTGTTGTCACAGGGTGAGTTGGCATGCAGATCAAGTCCCAATGGGCTTCAGATGCCTGCTGTACAGCCTCCATGCTTGTTAGAATTAACATAAGAAACATCGTTCTTATATCTACACAATGCCCTATCAAAGATAACTAATCCTGAACAGATTTAAAGCAGCAGTAATTTGATCATGTATTTTTATTTTATTTATAAACAGCTATTCGGGATGGCAGCAGCATAGCACACAGTAGGGATAGGTGGATCGATACCTAATTATCATTACTTCGGATCTTAGCGTTTACTTCTGTGAACCGATTTTAGAACAAAAATATGGATATCATCTGTTTATTAATTCAGTAAGACTGATGTGTGTTCTATCTCTCAAACAAAACATAGCCATAAATGATGGTGTAGCACAGCACACACATTTTCTTCTGCCATCTTCCTCTGTAGCTATTTAAAATGTTAATATGCTAATATTAATCAAATAATACACATCTAGTTTAATAATTTTCAGCTGACATAAAACACTACTGTAATGAACACATCATCTGAACATTACTGAACACTGAATTTAATTAAGTGATGTTTTTTTTTTAACTTTTTAATAGTATATTAAATATATATATATATATATATATATATATATATATATATATATATATATAGACTATTTAATAGTCACAATAATAATTAAGAAGAATTTAATGTCGGACATTCAGTTACAATTTTATTTAAATTTACTATTTGTCATTTTTAAAAACCACGTACTGTAAAGTATTATTATTGGTATTGTAATATTACTTGCTATTGTGTCAAAATTAAAATCTGTGGTTTCACTCATACCTAGCACGAAGCCCATTCAGTTCACTCCAGTGTCCAGTTTACTGCGTCCACCTAATACCTGGACTCATTGGTCAATTAATTAGGTACTTTAGAGGAGCACTTTACATTTGAAGAGTTCTGATCTCTAGTTTCAGTGTATATTAAATTATTTCTGGTCAAGTACATAAACTACACTGTGTACAGTGGCATCATTTTGGTACACTGTGTCAGTCACCCAAAGATTTACGGAGACTTACATTCTTTAATCAGCCTACAGAGCTTTAAATCAGACTGGCACAGGCACTACTACTGTCTGGACAGTGATGAATTAATGTACAGTCTTATCGTTCATTGTTAATTAAATGTCATTCAGCTCCGTATGGAAATGCCTGTTTCAACTGCAGCTTCAATCGGACAGCTGAAAGAGTCATTAAGCTGTTTCCAGAACCAGCATGATTAAATAGAATAAGATGGAAATTAAGCATTTGTTGTAGATCCTAAACAAAGCATATGTACCAAAATAAATCAGTTCTGTTTTTAAGGCTCTTACTATTTAAAGCAGTCCAGAGAATGATTCTGCTCTGCTCTGTCTGTCGACTGCTGAAAGGAATCACCCTGACATTAATCTGATCTGTTGTAGAGGTGGGTAATCGTCTGAGGCCAGATTTACTAAAACGGGCGCACTGATCTTTGATAGCTTTATTGATTGAAAACACATCCTCTTCATCTGGTCATCCGTGTCCAGGCGGTTGGCTGCATTTAGTTACACACGGATGCGTGCTAGCACTGCTTACAGGATTCAGTGATATATGAGGTAAAGACAGCATGAGCCCTGCATGCAGTGGTTATCTGTAAATACATCTCAGGAACTCATTTACTATTTTAAACACTTATTCTGTGAAATAGTAAGTTCTAGTTATTCCATTAGATTACAGTAGATTACAGTCAGTAGATTACAGGTTATCTAAATGAGTTCAAATGATTAACACAAACTAGGTCATTTCTGGGCATAATGTAACATAAAATCTGCCAGACATAAAGCGGACAAGTCTGAAAAGTTAATCGCTAAGTTTAAAGACTTTCCTTTTATTTACCAAGAGTATTGCACTTGTGGCTGCTGGACAAAGGATGTTATGGGGTAATTATGGTCAGTGTTTGCGGTCAGTGCCTGTGAAGTCTCAATCAAATGAGATTTCTGAGGACATAATAAGAACATGTTTCCCCAATGCTCAAAAAATGAGACACCTGTGACTGAAACATCCCTATTAATTGTGTAATACATCCATGAGCATCAACAACAGCTGGGATTCTATTTCGCATGGACTGAGCACATTTCTGGATGTAGGTCAAATCAACGTTCAGTTACTCTTGCATCAAATAATTGCGCAGCTGGCACAATTCTGAGGAGAGTTTCCTGTAGACTGGGATCTTAGCCACTGCTGGTAGACCGGTATGGCTATACGCTCCCATACACCTGTAGATTCAGCTACTTTCTTCACACTATGGTTTTTGGCACGCCCACATGTAAACACTCTATTTAGCCAATCATTACCATCTGCTTTGGATCCATTTTCCACACATGGAACGAGGCTTTCACTGCACTATACCACCTCCTCTAAATCTGTAAATACATTGCAGGCATTTAAAGCTCCATCATCATCATGCCATGCCATCTGCAGGAGCCTGAAGATACTACCACCTTAAACACGCAAGTTAACACATTTTTTTTCTGGTGAGCTTATTTGATGTTACCCTTCCCAGGAGTTGTCATTCAATAAAAAGACCAAGGCATGGAATATTCCTAGATATAACACAGAGGAATTCACAATCAGGCAATAATTTCAACATCAGGCAAGCGCTGAACATGAACAATACATATGGAATTCTAGCGTGGAGAAGGAAAACCATTTATGTCTGTTTAAAGCTACCTACAGACCACCTGGATGAGTCAGAGGACTACTGGAATAATGGTATGTGGACAGATAAAGCAAAAATCTATCTTTTGGCCTAATTATGGGATGTTCTGTTTTGCAAAAACAAAAACTATATTCCAGCACAAGTTAATCCTAATTTTAAAACACTGCGATGGACCTATGATGTCTAGACCTTCACCCAAAAGACATGTTGTGGTAGACACCATGGTGTAATGTTCATGCAAGATCCCTCCAAGCCAAAATGCAAGACTGATCAACAGTTAAATGGACTGTTAGGTTGAAGCCATTGCTACTTTAGGGAGCACCCAGTCCCTGAAAGAAGAGGTTCACATACTTTTGCCAAAATAATGATGGATTACTTAATTTACTGAATTCATGAAAACATGTTATGTGCAATTAACTTCTATTATCTATTGTTATGAGTTACATAAAGATCTATAGAGAAAAAAGAAGATGACTGTGGAATAAGAGGGTGCTGGTACTGGACTAGCGAGTCTGCAGTCCTGACCTGCTCCCAGTAAAGAATGTGTGAAGAACGTGATCATGATGATCCCATACTGTTGCACACCTAAAGATGTGTTTGCATGAAGAATGAGATAAACAATACCTGATTCACTTCATGGTTTGGTATCCTCAGTGCCAAAATCTCTTTTAAATATTGTGAAAAGAAATGGCAATGGTAAATGTGTTACCATCCTAACTTCTTTGAGAATGTGTTGTAGACCTAAAATGCAGGAATGGATAGTTAACCAGACAAAGCAATAAGTATTTTGGGTTCACGCTGTCTGCAATAAAGTAAAAAAAAAAAAAAGAAGTTTGCATTTTCCATTCTATACCAATTTTATTTCTGATTATCTTCACAAACAAGAAGTACCATGAGTACAGCAACACAGTACAGTTCAACCCAGATACCACAGTTCCTATACATGGAGTTATTACTGAGTTCTAAGAATAACTGTGCTGAACACAACATTGAAAGTAAGTGCAGGGCTATGTGAAAGTCCACTGTCAGATTCTTGACCTCCTAGAGAAAGGTGACACATTTCACCGAACCTCTTTATCCAGCTTCTGTCAGAAAGTTCAGTGTAGCTGTATGTGTTTTTCTGGAGGGAAGAGTTGTGTAAGATTCCAAGCAGGAATCCCACTTTCATACACTGCACAACCTAAAGATGTCCCTTGGTTCTTAGAAGAGTTCAACAGTTATCTTGTTAAGGGGTTATCTCTGCTTTTACCTCCCCAAAGGCTTAAGGGCTTTAGCGGAGACGTCCACAAGTCTGTCACTTTCCAACAAGTTCAGCCAGGACTCACCAGCGTTGTTGTGCTTACAGCTACTGCTTTTGCTCCTGAACTAGTGAGGAAGTCAGAGGAAGCAGGACTATAGCTACAGCATCCATATCTCAGCAAAAACACGTTCCTTTGGGAATTATGGGTGCCCATGGATCTAACCTGGATGAAATCTTGGCTGAGGACATGCACCACTGGTACAATAAATTTATGAGGGAATCTCCATCAGGGCTCATCACCCTCTTTGAGCTGAAGACCATGCTACAAATGCAAGGCATGACTGAGGAGGCCAGCAGCTATGTCGACCAGGTCTTCTACACTTTTGACATGGATGGGGTAAGAGCACACCCTTTTGTTTCTCATTATAATAGATTAAAAGTTTATAAAAGTTTGACAGTTGCCCAAAATCTGATAATATGTTGGTCACAATAGAGAACTGTAGTGTTGGTGAGCACACTTCTTAGTGCCTATTTATTACATGTCAAATACAGAGTACAACAACATCCTGATATTGCTTAATAACCTTTTCATGTTAGCTTTCTTCAGTAGTGTTCTTAAGCCACAGTAAACTGGATGTTACTATAAACGACAATGCTATTTGTGTATTAATGTGATAACAGCATACTCATTGTAAAACCAAACCAAACCATAAACATCTCTTTCCTTTACAGGACGGATATATAGATTTTGTAGAATATATAGCAGCAGTAAGTCTACTACTAAAAGGCGAAATCAACCAGAAACTGAAGTGGTACTTCAAGCTCTTTGATCAAGATGGAAACGGAAAGATTGACAAAGATGAAATGGAGACCATATTCAAGGTAATCACAATCAATTTGGTATTCAGTATGAAAGTCAAATCCACAACTTTATATCTCAATTCAAACCTTACTGTTTCTTGAAATAATGCCTAATAACGCATAATAATGCCTACAGATGTCTCATAATGCTATATAAGAATTATGTTCTATGTAAGAAACTCTGTTTCTTGTTATTTGGGAGATTTCTTGTGATGAACTCCAAATAGACTTGGTAGGTCATGGTACAGATTAGCCTGGAAAAACGTTAAGAAAGAGTCTGATCAAATCCCTTCCAGCCAGAAAGTGCTCTTAATCTTTTCACCCACAATTCTTAATCCTAACCTAAATCCATCATGATCTCCCGCTTGCTATTTGCACCAAGCACTCAGAACTTCTTACAATATAGCATTATATACATTTTTGCAATCATTTATATCTGTGATAAAACATACTGTGCATGAGCAGGTCAAGTTATATACCAGTTTTAGAAACAGTCCTTACTGCCACCTAAACTAGCATTAAGCAATTCTTGGTAGCACTTTATTTTATTAACTGGTAATAAGTAGGTTATGATATGGTAATTCTATGGAAACAAATTGTATTTAATCACTTTTTCAAATGTCAATTTCCTAATTGTTACTATATAATACATCAGAAATTGTAGTGAGTGTTGCCAAAATAATGGTAGCAAGTTGTACTTATCTAAAAATGACCTGCTTATTTTATAGTTCTTCATTTCTAACAAGTGAGCAACCATAGCGGTAACAAGGCAGCAATGTAATAGAAACACAATGCTACCAGGCTGCACTTTCCTAAACACTATACACACATCTTCTAGTCATTAATAAATGTAAAGGTAGTCATTGTATCAGCATTTAGTAAAAAAAAAAAAAAAAGGTAAAATAGAGGTGACAAGTTTTATTTGCCTAAAATTACCATCTTATTTTATAGTTCTCCATGAATAATAAGAGAGAATAATAACTTTACACGTACATGTATGTAATTTAATGTTACAGTTAATAACCCAACAACAATGAAGTAGTTCTGCTGTAATTACCTGGTATCAGGGCTGTAAAATTCTAATTCACTTGTTTTATTTCTTACCTGTTCTAACCTGGTCAGACACAGTGTGACATTACAGGCAGTAAATACAGTAAAACTAAACTATCCTCACTCATTTCCACCTTGTCTCAGTTTGAATCAGTTCAAAATGGTCTTGTGCTTCACAAGTAGGTCCACCTATAGACACGTATCGTTACTCAGGAATAGAAATGTAAATCTATTATTATTATTATTACATTACTGCTTTGTTAACACTAGAATTGCTCACATATTATACATTATAATGTAATTTATATATTTATATATAAATAAGCAGGTACTTTGTAGGTAAGTACAAGTTGTTACCATTATTTTACCGTTTCATAATGGCCTGTTAACACTGTTGTTATTTAGTAACAACTAAAAAATTGGCAAATAATTAATGATTAATTACAATTTGTTACTTTAAAATGACCATATCATAAACTAGTTATTATAAAATCTATAAAGTAAAGTGCTACCCAATTCTTTCATGTGTTTCAGTTTCCATTTATGAAATCTGTACTGTACAGGTTATCCCTACAGTGTATTATAGCCGTGCCATTTTTAGGATCTTAGTTATTATCCAATTGATTACCTTTCTCCTTTTCCCTACCAATATCCTGCTTTCTGATTGTTACAGTCCATATTATTTTCAACATTGTTAACAAGAAAAAGTACAGCAAACTGTTATAGTGATCATAATATTCAAAATCTCTGTTAAACACAACAGTTAAGCTATACAAAGGTGCTGAATGGATGGTTACCAGTTTGCCTTCATGTCTGTTGTTGATAAACGAAGGGAACCGGTGGTTCTGAAATAACCCTTGCCCTTCAAGGTTTAAACCTCCAGTCCTGGGGACCCACTGTCGTCCACTTCTAGGACTTGCCCATCACATTTTGCCAAACTCCTTAGGTAATGGTTAAGTCCCTTATAAGATGGATAGGATGTTTTGAGGTAAGGAATGCATGATGTAAAGTAGGGGGTCCTCAGTTCTGGAGGACTAGTTGGATTAGGTGTTTTCCAGGCACTGACATGGCAGGACACCACCAAAATATTATAGGGCATGGGTACTCCATGACCAGCATTGAGAACCACCGGATTAAACGACTGAATTAAGACTAGTGGAGATGACGTAAATGAAAAGGCTTGGAAAGAAGAAATTGGCTCACAGGTGCAATGGAGGGGAGGAAATGAGGCCAGTGTAAGTAGATCAGTAAACTAAAACACAGAACAACTAACTGCTCCTTCCTCTGTCCTACACAGGCCATACAGGACATCACCCGCAGTTACGATGTCCCTCCAGAGGAGATCGTCACACTCATTTATGAAAGGATTGATGTCAACAACGAAGGTATTACTTTCCTGCTGAGTGTCTGAATAAATGTCTTAGTAAAGTATTGAGCCACCGTGAGCCATGAGAACAGCTTCTGGTTTCAGGACCGAACCTTTCCTTTCAATAGATATTCCCTCAGTTGGTGTTTTGCTGATGGTGTTGAAGGGCACTGTTCAAGGTCCAAAATTTCCCACAGGTGTTGTGTTGGGTTGGGTTGGGTCTGTGACTGCAACTAACTTACCATAACAGAATGATGTAAAGAAATTTGAGCTTTACTAAAAATGACAATGCTAGTGTGATGACAGCATAAGAACAGTAACAAGTCTTTATAGCGAAATGAAAAAATCTAAACCATAAACATCCTTGACCTTTACAGGATAGATATATGGATTTTTTAGAATATGTAGCAGCAGGAAGTCTCCTACTAAAAGGTAAAATCAACCAGAAATCTTTGTTTTGCTGAAAAATCTACTGAAATGAACATGCTAACCGTCCAGCCCAGGTCTGGTCTGCCTCATAATACCACTTTTTACCTTAGTAAGTGCTTTTCATAGTGAGTCCCTGTAGCGGATAAGAGGAAGAAGAAGTAACACTGCCCCAAAAGCATATTTATATGACTTGTCAATCATGTTAAAGGTCCTGCTCCCAGGTTAGATCATTTAAGCACAGGAAGCCAATGAAAGGAAGTAAACGCAATAGTGCCTGAAGCTTGTGGTAAGCGTCAACAAGATATAAAGAAGTGATATAATTAAGGGTGGTTGGATGGCATTTTTTCATGTCTGATACCGCTACTGATAGCACATACTTTAGTATCTGTGATACAGTCTTTGTCCTCTTAAGCAACTAAGCTGTTAATAATGCATTTGTCTGGATGCACTTTGCTTAGTCATCTAAATAAAATTAAATGCTCAAACTGTGAAACTAATTTCCTACTTCTCTAAAGGAAGAACTACATAGCCTACCTCTGGACTCAATTAAGAAATTCTGCTGTTTCTTTTGATCAATCGTAAAATCAATCGTTTTAATTGGTTAGCACCATTCGAACATTTAAATAAAAAATAAAAAAACGCAAAAGTTATTTAAGCCTTTATATGATAGTTTAGGCTAATCTTATGCTATTTATCTGGAGTATGAATTTGAAAGGTTGCACTATCTTACTGTAATACATGCTACAGAACCTGGTAACTTCACTGTATCATGCAGTACGCCTGTGTGGAAGCAGCTGCGCTCATATTCACATGTTGTCAATTGAGAATGTAGCTCATCTATAGCTTAGAGATTGTCCAAATGACCTGTATCTCAGTTCACAATACTTTCTGTCTTAGGTGAGCTGACTTTGGAGGAGTTCATCACTGGAGCTAAGGAGCATCCTGACATTATGGAGATGCTCACCAAGATGATGGACCTTACTCATGTTTTGGAGATTATAGTCAATGGACAGAAAAAGCCTGGTCAAGCTTGATTGTGCAGTGCCATGTGTTGAGCAAATATGTTGTTCCCCTTAAGTGAAGATCACCAAACTTAAAAATATCCATAATCAAGAAAAGCATAAGAGCGGGTGATGAGAGAAGAAAACAGGGCCCCTATGACGGTTACAAATCCTGAGGGAGAATGAGTGAGGAACTGCCAGAGGGACTGCTTCTCTACACTCGTCCTCTGTCTTTGTGCCTCCCCGAGGCAGGGGGTGACATATTGTCTCCCCCTCGTCTCTGACGTACAGCTCCTCAGTTTGAATTGGTTCATCAAGTGAAATTACCCCAGGGGTGCAAGAGATGGACTTGGATTAGCTGGATTCTTCACAGTGGGCACTGAAGAACACATGGAGTCCTTGTGATGGAAATTGTTTACTGTAATCTGCTGTAGAGGCATCTGAAATGTTTCCAAAACATGTGAGATTCAACTTTGTGCAATGTGTTTCTAGAGGTCTCTGAGTGTGAGTTGAATCAAAGAACTTCAAGATGACAACAAGACAGTCTAGAGTCCTAAGGCCTCGGTATACTTCTTGTGGAGACAATGTTTGCCTGGCTTTAGAGAACCATATGACGCAAGTGGGAAAAGATGAATGGAAGCTGGATGAACTCTGTGGACGAGCACATTGCATGACAAAGCCTAGGATTGGTTGGTGCAAAAGAGGCTCCAATGTGACAGGCAACAACGAAATCACAGAGAGAATGGAAGCTTGTACACTTGTAAAGGCTTTGTGCAAACCTTGCATGCTTTGAAGCACTGGAAGTATACCGAGGCTTTTATCCATGATGCAGTAAATCAGAAATCATCACCTTCCAAATCTAACCAAATGATACTACATATAATCCAGAAATGCCCAGTTTGTTACAATAAACAAATAAATTACTTTAAATATTATAAGCTATAACAAGCTATAACCGGATGTAGTAATTATCTCTCTTCATGCATTCATATAGTCCACTACTTTTCCATGTATGTTTGTGCTTGACCTATTCCTCATTTGTAGTCAGCTTGTGTCTAACTTGACCAGAAAATGTAGGCCTACTGATCTAACCAGATTTACCAAAAAGGGTTTCTTTGAATGCTTTGAAATGTCTCTAATAACTGCCTTAAATAAATCATTTTAATATGCAACATCCCCTTTCCTGTTTCTAAACATGATTGTTGTGGCTCTCGGAAAAAAAATAATTAAATGATTGAAAAAAACATTATTACCAAAACCCAACACACCAACATAATCATGTAATGATCAAAGGCTGTGATATGGGTGGGCAGTATATGTTGAGGGCCGAACACTGACCAACTGCATGTTCCATTACTAAGACAGCATATTTAGTCCTATTTGATTTGTGCAATATGTTATATGACCACTTAATTATAATCACTGTACTCATTGTATATGATTCAATTACATTCAATATCGTTTTTTAAATATGGTTACTGGTGCAGATACTTATCAAAAAACATGATCTATCATGAAATTATGCTCAAGTATCACAGTGTTATATTTTTGGCATATAGCCCACATCTAGACTGCTGTCAGAATACAGGTGTGGTGCTAAATTACTGATGGTTGAATCCTATAAGACCCAACATTTTTTCATCACCTGACTAACTGGGCTTTCTGTTCCGAGATCCCACCATTCTGCAATCTCCCTGTAAGTATGAGCTGCTAATCAATCCGATTTCTGAACTCAGAATACTATTAGTCAAAAATAGCACAGAATGTAGCCTGGTACTTCTTCCACCAATCACATTGCTCATCCTAGAGCAGAAAGCAGGACACTAGTGGGTAATCCTGGCAGGAGATAGCTAATCCCAGCATAGGGGTGGGGCTGTTATAAGTCGGTAGTGCTAAGAAGAACAAGTTTGATGTCCTTGTGTGTTTACTGCTTTACTGGCAAGGTGACCGACAGAGGTTTCTTGCTGATGTGCTGGGAGTCCTGTAATGTAGTGCAGCTGCCAGGTTTAGTGTTGGAATTATGTTCTTTGGGTGAGTCCCCTATTATGATGTTTCTCTCTGGGGATTTTAAAGGATTACTGAATACAATAAACCAGACATTTTATGAGCCTTCCCATTTCTAATGTCCCATTATCTATAATGCATATAATGTTAACATGATGAAGCGCAATATCTTCATTATCATCATTATCACTGTGCCCCACCCAATATCACACACACTCTGTTCTTACTTTCACTAGGTGGGCCTGAGCTGTTGCCTATTACGCCCTACTGTAGGTCAGATGGGTCGTTTTGCATTCCGGTATCATGTGAAAGCAGTCAGGTCTTTGAAACAGGGTTGCTACACACTTGTGATTAGCTAACCTAATGCAGAACATTTGTCACCAGTATCCAGTTTGGACCCTGGGTATTCTGAAAGTCAGACACAGTATCAGAAGACCAATAAGCAAACATTTATTTTTGATATTTCTGGAAATTCACTTTGGCATGCTGCTAAATAAATACAGCCAGCAATGACTGCAATCTGGAGTGAAATCTATCTGGCTCGCACGTTTCAGCTGAAAGAAGTTGCCAGCTCTTGCAATTTAATTCTGAATTCACATTAAAAACCTTAAATATTTTATGTATTGGAGTCTCAAGTGCCATATTTATAAATACTATACATCATATATAATGCTTCAGCATGTATTGGTGTATAATATTATGAATATATACATATTACAAAAAAAAAAAAAAAAAAATGTAAAAAAAATTTATATATAAAATAATATATATATATATATATATATATATATATATATATACAC
Organism: Prochilodus magdalenae; assembly: GCA_024036415.1. Classification (NCBI taxonomy): domain Eukaryota; kingdom Metazoa; phylum Chordata; class Actinopteri; order Characiformes; family Prochilodontidae; genus Prochilodus; species Prochilodus magdalenae. The sequence continues at coordinate 180,644 of JAMWET010005218.1, read as the reverse complement.
CATTTTTTACAATTACAACTACAAAAACAAAGTATTTCAACAAGAATCCAATAAAACACAAAATTCCAAATGTAAGTGAAACTTGCTAATGTGTTCAGAGCATTTTGTTCTATAGTCCATATCTTAAAGTTCTCTTTAAATTATATTAAAATGGATTTAAAAGCAGAAAAGGTTAGACTCTGAAATGTTTGAGTGTCTTTTAGGGTTATAAAATTCATTGCTGCATATCAGGGCAACAGGATGTGTTGACTCGAATGTGGTAATTCAGCCACATCGGTTTGGGAATGTTTAGGATATCAGATTATAATTAATAGAGCATTGTAAACTTACATAAAGTACTAACTCATTTTGACCAAAATAAAAAGCCCAAGCTATTTTTAATGTATAGAACACAAACAAAATGATTTATGTATAGTTATAGTTCTCTTGTGTATATTTCACTACTGTGTAGTTCAGTCACAGTGTATTTAGTGTAAACTATTTTAAATCAGTATAATTAAAACACTTTAAATTATGGTTCAACCTGATATTTCATGACCCAAGCTTTGTGTACTTAAAACATGACTTAAGCTTAATCATTGCGTTATGCCATAATGATTTTCAGTGTTCAGCTTCTGCCAAAAAAAGCTCTTAGGTTCTCCCAAATATTACTGGACTTCTGAAACGTTCCTTATAAATCCATTAATTTCTCATTAACTTGGTTTGGGCCTATTCACAGTTGTGTCCTCTACGAGTTTTTGCTCTGCTCTCCTGAACAGGGTTGGGTAGAGGAGCCTAAATCCTCACTCAGGATAAAAAGATTGTTACCTCAAATGGCTGTGTAAATAAAGAGCACCGTCTAAACACGGAAAGTTTTGTCAAGTTGTGGTAGCGTTATGACTGGTAGTGTGTATTGAATTAGAATTGTTTTGGTAATAACAATGTTCAATTATATTTTATTTTCATGGAATAAGGCCACTTAAATGAGAAGGAGTAGTTCAATGGCAGCAACATTTTTCTTTTTGAAACATAATTTTTTTTCTTGAGTAATGTGCTTTTCTGAAACGTAACTGACATGTTATGTGTCTTCTTGTGTCTTCGGTTTGAGATATTTGTAAAACTTTCTTTCCTTTAAACTAATTACTTTTCCCCCGAGGTATCCTGGACATAGTTACAATTGCAATGCTACTTGGTGAACCAATTTGCAACAACCCTGTTATTTAGAATTATTATTAACAGAAAAGCTTTTCCTGAATTTATAAATGACCATTTATTATCCCACCCCCCAGAATTTTGGGTCCCAGACCCCATAGGACCCTCTTGAGTAGAATACAGTATAAATTATATATTGTTGGTTTTGGCACTTTTGCACTCTAATAAAACCGGTATTATTGATTGCAACAGACATTCTCATGTTATACTGAATAACGAGTTCTACTCATCTTATCTGTAGCCAGCCTCCACATCATCAACTGATACAAGTCTCAATATTTCATGCTCCTACCTTCAGATTTCATGAGCATGTTGAATATCGGGTTCACTGTGTGTCAGTCTGTTATCCGTTGTGAGCTAACATCAAGGCCACGTTGCTTAGTCTATGCCAGTCACTCTGCGTGTCAGTCCCTTGAATGTTTCTGTTTTCCTTATTGTCAATATTATCATTATATTATTTCATCTTAAACTAAGATTGCAGTCAACAAGTTTAAAGTAACTTTATCATTTATTGCATAGGAATGCATTCAGTTATTGATTGTGGTAATAGCAAAGTTCTGTTTACTTGTTACCTCAGTGAATGACTGATGATCAGTATTCATGTGCACTAATATAATTCAATGTTTTGAGTGCGTTATGCTGAAGAGGATGGTCTGATCTTGGGGTCAGTGTCCTACAGAGAGTTAGCTCACCAGCCTTAACGTGACCCATGTCCTTGAAATCAGCCAGCCAAAATGTAAGCTTGTGAAAAATCAAATATTGTAAGCAGTGGTTGCTACATCCCAGGGCAGCTCCAATGTCCTAGTCCAGCCAGATTACTGCGTTTACACAACACCACAGCAGGCCCACCTCCCAGCACCGCATAGACTATTTAAGAACAGCAGCTCACAGACTGTCACGCACTCAGGCTTGCTCAGCCACAACACCGCCTTTCCAGCAGATCAGGAGCTGCCTAGATCTTCTCCATCAACCATGCAGTGCGTCGAGACCAGGCTTAACAAGAACTCCCTGCTGCTGGCCCTCAAGCGCTACAGCTCAGCAGTGAACAACATGGAGCAGACCATCCTGCTGCCCAGCCTGCTCAGAGATGTTCCTTCTGAAGATGGTGAGAACTGCGAGGCTGCAGTGAACAGCATGGATCTGTTTGAGTTCTATCACTTGCTGAAGGGCATCAGGAACACAGTGGAAAGTGGTCTCGTGCCCCATGATGACAGCAAAGCCAAGAAGAATGCAGTCCTGCATAAAAGCCTGGAGCCACTGCTGGAAGCAGACCCAGAGGTGTTTTTCCACTTCCATCTGCAAGGTCTCTTCTCCGTCATGGGCAGCCTAACGAAGAAGGCACAGAACCTCACAGAAAAGTACCTGGACATTATTGGCATTGACCAGTAAATTGGACTTTCAGTCAAAGTTTCTGTTACAACTGTCATAATGTGCCATCAAACAGTGTCTGACACGGTAGCCCACTTGAACATGTCTTTCGGTAATCTGTTTACATAAAGGCTCAATGCTACCAGAGAACAATGTGATGTGCAATAAAATGTGTTGTCATTACTTCGTCTTATCATGATCAGTTCTAACCTGCAGAGTATCAAACCAGTAACATGTGAAAGTGAATTGTATACCCTACATTTCTTAGCCTCTCTATTCAGTTTTTATTATTTTATTATTAATCATTAAAAACATGTGTTTCTGAGTTGCACTGTGGTAAGAGATGAACAATCTTCAAAGCAGACGATAATGTTAAAAAATTTCTATCAGTGTTACTGTTAAACTGCATTACACCAAAGTGTATGATTTACCAGTTGTGAAATGTGTTGGCAATAAGGACATGGTAAAGAAGTGCTGAGTGATCAAATACAAACGAAATTCACAAAAACCATCCCAATGCCTGTACACTTACACCTACAGTTCAGTCATTATTCTCGGGGGGCAGAGCCTTTTCATACATGGTCTTCAGTTTTGGAATAACCTACTAGTCAGTGTTCGAGACTCAGACACAGCCTCAATCTTTAATTACAGGCTTAAAATCTAACTGTTCAGTTGAGCTTTTGGTAATGAGTTTTTCTGCTAGGTAAAAGGTGCAGATCTAGGGGTCCACTGACAGAGAGTGTTTGGTAAGCTGGGAAAGGTGGTGCTGTCGTCCCGCTGCTCTTTGTGTTCACTCAGGTTTGTTGTTGGTGGAGCAGAAGGGCGCTGACTTCTCAGGGAGCCCTTATGTTTTTGTGACCTTCTGGATCTCCCTTTTAGTTATGCTGCAATAGCCAGGCCTGCTGGAGTCACCGCCGCACTCTGTTAACGCTAACCGTGGATTCAGATCTTCTGTCAGAGCTAACAGTCTGTCTGTTCTCTCTGTCTGAGCTGAACAGCTGCCCATCCTGTCCGGTCCGGTGCTGTTGCTACATCTGCTTTGACTGCGTGCCACTGCTTGCCTTTAACCACAATGGAGCTCCTGGCTGTCCTGCACTGTGGAAGCTTGGCCTGCGTCCTGCTGACCCATCTGATGACCCAACTACTTACAGACTAATCAGACATTTATTCCTCCACCTCACAAAACACTGAACGCTTCTTTCCTTTGCTTGTCTTGTTATCAGGTGTTGACCTGAGGAGAATGGGTTCCCCTTTTGAGTCTTGGTTCCTCTCGATGGTTCTTCCTTTTGAACGGAGGGAGTTTTTTCCCAGCCTCTGTCACCCATGGCTTGTTCACTGGGGGCTTGGACACCAGATTCTTTGCAAAGCTGCTTTGTGACAGCATCTGTTGTAAAAGACACTTCAAGAATAAACTTTGACTTGACATTTTGCCAAAATTTTTTTTAAAAAAATGTACATCGTAATTGCTCACAATGTCACAATTGAAGGTGTTGCATCAAAAACATAAACCTGAGAGCAGCAAAAGCTCAACCAAGGAATTACAGTATGCTGGCCTGTCCTACACTGATCAGGTAATCAGTAAGTAAAGACCTGATGTATAACAAGGCTAATTATTATAGTGGCTCCACCTCATGTATTTAGTACACAGAAAGCCAGAAAATAGCTGCTTGTGAACATTAGAGACCAGAAATGAGTCACAGCCGATATCACTCTAGACACACACTGAATTCTGCAATATTCTGACACAAGCCCTTCTCATCTCATTTCATGTAAATAAACTTCTCTTACACAAGGGTACATGTACATGTACATGTACATGCAAAGGCAAAAAAAAGCTCAAGGGGAAAAAAAAAAAAAGACTTTTGTTTTTTTTTAACAGTTTAATCCAATATTAGAAACACAATGTTCAACAACTCATATTATACACTGTTATTTTGGGATGGTTTAACATGGCATCAAGAGACAGACGCAGCTTGACTTGCAGACTTCCTGAATGTTCTCCGAATTCGACATGTGACAACCATCTCCACTTAACGGACGGGGTGAAATGGCTCCACGATCTCTGCAAATGTCTTCTTCTCTGAAACAGCAACATTTCAACATATCAGTCTCAGTCAAGATGCAATGACCACTACTAGATCTGGAGAACAGTACTGGATAACTATTAAGAGATAAACCAGACAAGCAAATGGATGAACCTGATAACTTCTCAACTATTTAAACACACACATGGTAACTTTGGCATGCTTTTACCTTTCTCTGCAAAGTCCTCAGGGTGTGACCGGACATATTCATTCATATCTCTGTCCAACCGGGCATAGGTGTAGTTTTCATACTTGGTTAAATGATAGCCGATGAACCAGCCAACAGTCATGAACAGCGCTTGTCTGTGAACACCTGCAAAAACATGTCAACATTCCAGAAGTTAGAATTTATTCATGTCTACGACGGGCTAGAATGCATCATGTACAATAAAGTCTAAGGTTAAACAATGTGGGGAAAACATATACACTCATCATCAAAAGAATAGCTGCACCCAGAAGGAACGCTGACAATGCTATTTGGAAGGAACAGGGTGCCTATTGAGCTGGACGTTGTGGCTCTCAGAATTATATCGGGCCGCCATGTTTGCTAATGCAACATGCCAGATGTCTCGCCAGGTTCCTAATGGTGTCCTGCAATAATCCATCCCATGCAGCTTGAATATTCTCACACAGTTCCTGCAGATTTTGCCATAGGGGTGGAGGAGGAGTGACACCAAGCCTTCTGGACAGTGATGCGTTACAACAAACCCCTAATCTTGATGCTGACCATGGTGTCTTCACACACAAATACGGGACTCATCACTGAAGATGACCTGCCGCTTTCTGAGTCATTCTATGACAGTCTGGCACGACACCATAGCAGTCTTTGGCGACATCGACGTGGTGTTAAGGACCGTCGTTGTGTGTCCATGTAGCCCTGCATTATGCAGACGCCTACCAATGATGCTGGCAGTAAAGGGATGACTCGTTGAATGTCCGCCAATCTTGGCTGTTGGTTCCATCAGGTACAACAAAAAGGCCAGTCCTTGCCTATGTTACATGTGTGGCAGAGCATGACATAAAATGTTCCCCTGTCTTACAATGTCAAAGCTACCCACCAACTTCTTCCTGTCACTTGATTCTGGGTATAACCAGCTGTGCAATTATTTTTTATGATCAGTGTAGTTGCAGTTTTAATTTTTTTAATTTATCATGTGATTGTAATTTAAATGCAAATGTTTTCTAAAAATGAAGCTGTGTATAATCAGGTTAAACTTCTCATCTTAAAAACTGTTAAAAACAGAATAACATAGGACATATTACTAATCAGTCTCATATGTATATGTATATATATTCAATAAATCACAATGTGACTAGTTGAAGGGAAATAAGTAAACAAAAAAAAATAATCACATCATGTCTTAGAGTTAACATAAAGCCGCATAGTCTGAACAAGTGGCATATCAAATCGATACAGCACTTGCAAAACCTTATGGTGCACTAGAAGCATAATAATGGAACTTCAGCATCTTTTGGGGTCTTTGTCATTCTCCATTCCCCATGCTTTACAGCTTTACACTAGATGTTGGAACACTACAGGGAGGATTTGATTGTGTTCAGTTACAAGAGCATTAGTGTTGTTAGTTCTGGACAGTAACATCACTCTACCTCAGATATAAAGGTATTTGTTGGCGCACCACTTCTTCAGAGAATGCAGCACAGACTCGTGTGTGCCTGTTGCAGAGTATCCTGTTATGTGAATTGCTATAGCAACTCTACAACCCGTGTTTGCATACCTGCCCGTATTAGCAATGGGTGCACCTTAAAATAAACTCATTCACAAAACAAAAAGGGTCTGGATACATCTGGACAGTCTTATCTGACTTGTAGCAGGAATGCACTGCTGTTCTTAGGAACAGTAGCTCTAGCCTACTCTGCTGTCACTGCCTCCACATGTCTAGATGTCAAACACATTCTCTGTCCCTGTGACTGGGCGAGACTAACCCTAACCCGCCCTGTTTAAAATTATAAACGGCTCGTCTTAGCGGTCATTTCAACGCTAGTTGCTGTATAACGTCACTTAGATCTAGAAACATTTCGGGTCAGATGTATTCATTCATGAGTGTGCGAGGCTCAAGGTGGTTTCATATTCGCCAGTTTCTTGTTCAAATCTCCCCGTTCCTCCTTAAACTGTGCAGCACTTACATTCTGCCAAATTTAGCTTTTATGAAGATATCCACCCCTTTTATACGTCTTATATTTACATTTACACTCTCCATAATGTCATTCTAGTATAGCTCATACGTGCTAAAGAATCAACCGATTTTCAGAGTAGCAGTAGGCAGCAGCTTGCCGGAGACTTACCAGCTTTCAGTGCAGGCCTTCGGTTGAAGCTGTTGTGCAGCATTGCTGTAAGCCAACCTGAAAGCCCGAGCCACACCGAATTTCTGTTTATGATCCCGGGAGGAGGGAGAACCTTCGCCTCGTCGGGGAAAAGCCCCATTTCCACGGATTAGATAGAAGTTTCCCCCTGTCGAAGTGCAGTTTAAACCAGCTAGCACATCACCTCTCAAACCAAGGGCAATGTTTAGGGGGAAACGCAGCGCATATAGTCAACCGGGGGAAACGTGCCCTCCTTTCAAAGGTTCCGGAATAGCTGTACAATGAACTGGAGCTTCATTGTACAGCTATATCGCGGGGAATATATTTGATTTATTTTAACGAGTGATAGACTGCAGGAACTATCGCTTGACCCACAGATAGATCAGGTTTAAATTATTTTTTAATTTAATAAATGTGTAACGTGATCCCGCAATTTAGTTAAGATGAACATTCCTACTCTTTTTTGTCTTATTATTTTAATATATTAAAGAGAAAAATTGTAAACTGAAGTAAAAGCAGCGTACATTTTATATTCTGAAAATGTATTAGTGTAAAGTACTCATAAGCCTTAAGTTTTTAAGATGATGAGGAAAGAATCTTTAGGCTCATAAAAAATCTATTATGATCTATAATCTATAATATTTATTTTTAACTGCATAAAAACTCACCCAAAATGTACGTACACAACGCTATGCCTATGTCACTTGTCCTTATTAAAACCATATTAATAACCCCCGAGATTTATAGACATATAACTCTATGATTATCATTTTGGCTCTTTAACTCCAGGTCCCAGAAATCAGCGCGCTCCGGTCTCCCATTTGTTTTGTGGCTCGGGTTTCCAGTGAGCGCCAGGCGTGATGATGTCATGATGAAAACCGAAGGAAACTCTGCAATCAGAGGGAGAAGAAACCCAGATTGAGGGGAGGACGAGGTTTGCAGTAACGTCTTGGGTTAAGAACCTTTAGGGGAGACTGGATGCCTGTGGAATAATCCGTTATCTGGGGTGAATCCCCTGCATTTGGTAAGTACAGCTGCGGATTATTTATATGACCTTAATGATATAAGTAGCCTGGATGGAGCCGAAGAATTGCTTGCTGGTTGATAAACGCTTTTTGCTAACTGGCTAGCTAGCAGGGTAGCCCGCTGTTGTTGTTTTTTTTAACCACTTCTGCAGGCTGCAAAACCAACATTTGCAGTTTGCAGTGCAGCTAATAACGGAATGAACTGAAAAAAAGGAATATGGCGGTTTCTGTCAGTGCAGACTTCCCTCTCTCCTAGAGATTCCAGTAAATCCCTGCCTGGTGCTAAGAACTAAATGAGTAATGTTGAGGAGCCAGTTCAGGTAAATCTGCTGTGTTTCATGTTTGCAGGATAATCAGTGGATCAGTGCTATTCTATTAGTTTGTGTTTCTAGTTGGTGCATCTTCACAGCCATAGTCAATAATTAACAATACTTCAGTTTAGGTGCTGTTCAGATGCCTGAGACAATTTAGACAAATACTTCTTCTTATGGGCTTCGTTTCCTCTTGTCCATAGCACTTCTGCTCAGAATAGAGTGTCTGTGTTTTGCCTAGTCTTGGCTTGGCGAGTCTTGGTAGGCCTCTTCTTTATATCCCTTCTTTCTTTATTGCAGTCCTCTCAGCATCCTGCCATAGGCCTTGGCAACCAGACCATTTAAACACACAAGGCTCTGCCCATAGCAACACTTCACTCGGAGAAGGGAAAAGGGGGAAAAGCTGGGAACATGTTGCCATGAACACAATGGAGCATTTTATCAGATGAATTAAAGAATGCTTCTCTGAAACAAACACCCATTAATTTAACAATTGGGTTTTTAGTGTTTTATTATTTTAATGTTACATGGAAATTAGCTGGGAAAAAAAGAGTGTTTTAAATTGATTGTTTTGTGATTTAAATTGATTGTTTTGTGAAAAACACACATATCTAATTCTATAAGGCCGTTTTTCCACTGAAATAAAAGCATAGTTCACAACATCAGATGCATGTAAACAATATACGTACATGGACCACTTCCTCCTTGTGGAGGATCACAAGCTGGTGGTGGCAGCTTTAAGGTCTGGGGAAAGTTTCTGGTGGCATTCTCTGGACCCACTCCTCCATGTGGAAGGCACTCTCAACTGGTTTTGGGTATGAATCCATCCTTGCCAGTAACAGTACACCTATACATGCTGTTTGTTTTCTCTGGGGTGGATGGGAACTTCCAATGCGTCACCGTTAGAAATGTCCGATATTGATCGGAAGAACATGACCAAGACTTCAAGTACTACTCTGGTCCTCTAATTCCCTAGACTTGAACCCAGTTGAGAATCTGTGGGACCACATTGGTAATTTGATCTATAGATCCTCCACCACGCACCCTCCAGCAGCTCTGGGATGCATTGCAAATCAGCATGCCTCCAGATACCCATGACAACCTACCAGGACCTTATTGAGGCACTCCCAGCCCCTCTAGCTGCTGTCTGTGCTGCACAGGGCGGTTACTTTGGATATTAGCTGGTGGTCATAATATGACTTGACTGCTTATAACCATAAGCATAATCATTTGCATGAATGTATCTCCAAATCGTAGCCAGTAAAAGTGCATGAATGATTGTATATACATATGTACGTTTAGCTGTGTGATTTTTTTTTTCAAAAGACTAAATAATGTTTCCCCACAATAAACAATACTTCTCATTAATATTATAATATAAAAGGGTGTTTAGCTTTAAAGGTGCAGTGCCAAATCCTAAATGTAGGATACTCTGTAATCATGGTCATGTATGAATGAATTATTTCTGTATTTGTTATAGTTGTAACTTAACATAATCTTTTTTTTATCGAGCTAAGATTTGATGATTCGTGTGACACATTGCTCTGAACCTTATCTTATCTCTCTTTTCCTGTCCCTCTCTCCCTTTCTGTCCCTCCCTCTCCCCAATTCTCAGCGTGTGACCATGGAGGATTATGATTACCTGTTCAAAATAGTGCTGATAGGAAATGCAGGAGTGGGAAAAACTTGTCTCGTCAGGCGCTTCACTCAGGTTTGTCCTCCTGTGTATTTTGAATTTAATTTCCTAACTGAACAGTGAAATAATTCCTGGAATGATTGTGATCAGGGATTGCATCCTCATGCAAATGAGTCATGCTAAATATGTTTACTGTGAGCTGCCATTGACTGTTAGCCAGAGTATCATTTTTAGATGAAGTATTGCTTTAAAACTTCATACCATATGAGGGGGAAGCAGTTCAAACTCCCACAGACTGCTGCCTCCCCCATGCAGAGCAGAAACTGCTGGCAGGCTTAGTGCCCTTTAGAGACTTCTCATATCATTTAGAATGTTGTGAGAAGAAACTCAGCTTTGGGTGGGTGGCCTAAGGATGTAGATATTTATACATTTTACAAAAATTGCAGAGAAAAAGCAGGGATTGGTTAATCTCATTTGACCAATCTACTCTTTAAGCCATAATACATAGTAAAAATATTTAATGATTTTGTAAGATGTGCATGTTCTGAAGTCGATGCCTGTATCACCCTCCAAAGAAGTTGGGAAAGCGTCAGTTTAAAAGAGACCTATTATGATTTTATGATCACAATAAGCAAATATAGTTGAAATGTACAACTCTGAAACGTCCTGCTCCAGTCTAGCTAGCAGAAGTGGATATGGCAGAACCGACACAATTTGAGAAGCGGCAACAGCAGGGAACTTGACCAGTCAGGACAGACTGGGTGATTTGATTAAATAGAGCACACCGGGCTGGTCAGGAAGCGCGGATCAAAGACGTATCTGTTAGTTTCTTCAGTCCCTAAACAGTAATAGGTGTTGTTAGTGGAAAGGTGATGGTGCCCAGTGGCAAAGAAGCTCCTGTCTCAACTTATTTGGAAAATACTGTCGGCATCAAGTTTTGAATTGGCATATATTTACAACCAAACATTAGACTCAGTTAAGTTCAGAAGATAAAACATCATGTTTCTATGTTTAATATAGATCAAACAGATTTAAAAAAAATGACTTATTATTTATTAGCATTGTACATACTGTCTCGTTTCTTTGAATGCCATGCTAAGTATAGTGTATTGTGCATTCCTTTTTTTTATGGTTCTAGGGTCTTTTCCCACCTGGCCAGGGTGCCACTATTGGGGTTGATTTCATGATCAAAACTGTGGAAATAAAAGGTGTGAAAGTAAAGGTATGTACCGTTCACTCAGAGCTGCTCTTTGAATAGTCTGTGTGGTATGTTTTAGCTATGAGGTCATACTGTATCTACAGTAACTTGGAATAGACAGTTTGCTATGAATTTTATGATCATATGTATGTTTGTTGTTAAAACACCAGACTCAATTAACCTGTAATGGATTATGTTGTTTAACATGTGTAATGTCGATACAGTTTAATTAAAAACGTTACAAACAACACCTGACCCATTTCAGTCCACTTGGCAGATGCCACTTGCAGTGGAAACTGGGCTTGGTGCTCGTTGAGTCCTGGCTGAGCCGCTAAGTGGCTGCATTGATTATTTGATTTTCTAATTTGTGCAGCTCCAAATCTGGGACACAGCGGGCCAGGAGAGGTTCCGCTCCATCACCCAGAGTTACTACCGCAGTGCCAACGCCCTCATCCTCACTTACGACATCACCTGCGAGGACTCCTTCCGCTGCCTTCCAGAGTGGCTGAGGGAGATCGAGCAGTATGCCAACAACCAAGTGGTGACAATCTTAGTTGGTGAGCATTCATAGCATTTACCACTTTCATACAGCCATTTATAAAAGAAACCTAGCAAATGAGTGGCTTTGGGCATTAACATGCTGAACTTAGAGAATCCAAAATGGATTTATTTGACTTCCACTGTGTTGAAAACTGTTTGAATGCTTAACCGTAGTGTATGGGCATGTGTCTGCTGTCCTTTGCATATATGTACCGAAGCTGCAGATGTATAATACTGCATGATGTGACCACTTAATTAGCAACTAAACTTCAATAGGACGTAAAACTTAAATACTTAAAAAATATATTTTAATTTAAATTATTTTTATTTTAGTTTTACATTTACTAAATGCACTCAAACTGGACTAGGTATGCTCTCTTTGTAATGACACTCAGTGTTCTTTACACTGTACAGTTGATATACACAATGCACTTTATCACAATAAATCATCGCCATTTTGACCCTTAGCTCACTGTCCTTATGAGATTCACCATTAGTAGTAACAGTGTACCATCAGAGATAGTAACAATGTTTCTCAATCCTGAAGGCCCTGCACATTTTAGCGATTTCCTTGTGTCAATATGATCATTTAAAACAAGTAAGGGCTTAGTAAAAGTTCTGTAGAATGTATTGAGGATTTTTAATTGTTTTAAATTGTTCAAATTATTCACTGTCTATGACTTTGGCAAGGGTGAGTTGTTTTTATTTATTTTATTATTTTTTTTTAAAAACATAGGCAGTTTTACCTATATTTACAAGCCCAAGATTTAGCCCTAGAATAAAACAAGCTGTTTTTCCTATTTTGGAGAGCTCTGCTCCGATTGGCTGGTTTACCGTGTGACACCACATCACACAGCAGCGACATGTTGAAATAAAAAGCCACCATGTAATCAGTTAGGTAGGTAGCTATGCTAGTTACTTGGAGTATGCTAGCACGTAATGTTACTTATGCCAACTACGTGTTTTCGATCTCAACAACAACACAAAGTAAATTAAGCTGTTACTCACTATGAATCTTTTGTGTGAGATGATCTTCTTCAACGGTCTAAACTGTGGATGACTGCTGTTTATAGATTGTTAATAAAGGCTAATAAAGGTGGTGCTGCTCCTCTCTGCAGTCTCTTCAGTGTTAAACGCTGAGCAAAGGTGCTTGCTGTTCTGTCGAAGGGTGGCGTTACTTTGAATTAAACCGATCCAGAATGTTGTTAAAGATGTGGGAGCTGAAGTTGGCTTCCTATTTGCCTCAGTCACATCTTGGCACCTGTACAACCTGTAGTATTTAAGGTGGAATGGAACATTAGATTAAGAGGCTGGCGAATAAGAAACCAACTTTAGCCTTGTCTAAAGAACATCAATCATGCCCATCATCAATCAATTTGGTTCCTTGGAAACGAATGAATGTATGAAAAGTGCCACCATCCCCTGGAATGGTAGATTTCTCCACATAGATCGATATTTTCATTGCTACATTTACATTTACGGCATTTAGTTGACACTCTTATCCAGGGCGACTTACAAGGTTAGTCATATTACAGGTAGGCCAATGTTGTGTTAGGAGCCAAAGGTTTGTTAGTGTAGCACAGCGTAGTCACCCAGACCAGGAATCAAACCCCAATCTCCCACATGGTGTAGTAGCTCAGTGGCAAGTGGTGTTATCCGTTGCACCACACCAACCATTGCTCTTGCTCTGTTGCCATATTACAATTTTAAGGTATAAATATTAACATGCCATGACTTTTACATAGTAGCTAAACATCTTTAAATAGGCCCATGTTACAACTCGGTTTTGCAGATGTGTTTTTGAAGGAGTAGACTGTTTGAGGTTCACAGTATGTTCTATATACCAAACTCTCCTTATTCAACAGTGCTAATGTTCATACATTCTTTGGCACCTTAAATGAGCTAAGTAGATTGATCAAGTATATTGGAAGCCGAGAGAACACTAAAATGTGCCAGGCAGTGGGCCTCCTGGACCAGGGTTGAGAAATTATGCTCTATATGTAGTTGTTCATCAGTTAAATATATAGGCAGACAAGACAATATTTCGATATTGACATTTCCAGAACACTATTAATTGCATTGGGAATATTAATATAGTTACATTTGATAAAGTGATCAATTGCAGCTTGAGGGGGAAAACTGGGTTTAAATGTTAATCTGAGTTCAGGTTTGAGTAAAGTTTGCTAGTGTTGCTTGCAGGGCTGAGATGCCTGATGATGCCTTGTCGTCAACAGGGAATAAAATCGATTTGGCTGAAAAGCGAGAGGTCCACAGACAAAGAGCGGAGGAGTTTGCCGAAGCCCAGAGCATGCTATACCTGGAGACATCCGCCAAAGAATCCGACAATGTGGAGAAACTCTTCCTGGATCTGGCCTGCGAACTGATTCGTGAAGCCAAGCAGAACACGTTGGACAACAACGAAGCTGCCCCCATGCCTGGAGAAGGGAAGAACATCAGTTACCTAAGCTGCTGCAGCATCAACTAGGGAACCTGGCTGCAAATCTGGTGAAGGGCTTTGGCCACTCTCCAAGGAGTGCATAAAGTGGCACCTATTGTTGACGTCCTCTGCGTAGTTGCGATGATTCCTCTTCGCCACCACGGTTGAGGTTTAGGATACTTCTTTTACACTTATGTGAACCCCTGGGGTATTTTTAAAAACTATTTCACTGTACGTATAGAATGTCAAGAGGAGATGATGTATGCTGCTGCCACTGAGGGGAACTGAAGCTCCTAAATGCTTCTAAAGGCCTTGTTACGGAACACTGTTAGTTGGGAGTACTTAAAGGAAAACCACAGGCCAGACAATGAGATTTTATGCACTGCAGTAAAATACTAAAGATGTATAAGCCAATGCCTCTGCTATATGAGAGATTTCAGCAAAAATGCAGGTCTTCATCAGCAGGGTCACCTCAATCAGAATCATAGAAAATGTACATCTCATGTAAAGACGAATACAGCATTGTGGAGAATTGTCATGCCCCTTAATTCAAGCGTTGCTGAAAATGCACTTCCAAAACTTTGCTGGTAATGAGCTCGTTTAGTTGTTGTTTTCTTTAAGACTAATCTAATTCTTTCTGGACAGTTTCAAAATGTGGCTAAACAAAAACATCCTGGAAAATTAGCAGAGGGAAGATGAAATGTTGGTGCATTTTGGAATCTCAGTAACACTCGCTGATTTTTTTTTTTTTAAGTCTGATTATTTAAAAGGACATTTTCTTCTCAAGCTGCAGTGTAGTTTACAACTCGTCTTTGGAGTTTTAGCTTGATTTTAATTTTGTTTGAGTGCATTATGTAAATTGTGAGAGCTTCGCAGAAAATTCACTTCCAGCATATATCAAACTAAAGTAATTGCACAGCCACTTTAGAGCATGAAGTTGCTGAACTTGCATTAAGTTTCCACAAGCTAATTTTAGATGCGAGCTCAAAGTTAGTGTTTGCTAGATGTTAGTGTATTTCTCAGCTTTTCCTTCTGGGCCCGATGCATTTTAAGAAACTCAAATCAATTATGAACACTGTGGAAATCAGAGTTTGTGCATTAATAGTTACCTTTTTAATTGGATCTGTGCAAACATTCTCTAGTACAGTATTAAGTAGGTGTTTGGACTGCCATGCAGTTTTTGTGGCGTTGGCTGTAGACTCCAACAAAATGGATTTGAAATGAAACACTAATCTGGGGGTTAAAGTGCAGACAGTCATCTGTAACTAAAAGGTATGATCTGTAGTGGGTAAGCTTTTTATACATAGCCTTCTGCTTTTGAAAAGGACACAGGTGATTGGACCATTGGCTTTTTTGTAAAGTTTTTGTCAAGCAAAATTTTTAGATCATGTACATGACACCTGTCAAGGTCTTAATTGCTTAAACTGACACCTGTATTCTACATCGCAGTTGTTGTTCCTTAATACAAATCCCAAAGTAGTGTCAATTTAAGTAAAGCAGGCCCTGCTTAGAAAAATCAACCCTGAATAAATCAGACAGTAACAGCTGAAACATTTGATTAGTTAAAATAGGTTTTGTGCATAATTTAAAAAACAGGTGTGCACTGATACAGTAGGCCGTAGAAGACCCCAGGAGTAGATGACTGCAAAATGTTTTACTTTAGAAAGAAAAAAACCCTGTTCAGTGGTTGAATTCTTTCCAGGATGTAGGCACAGATGCGTCAAAACTACCATAGACATAAGAATATACCAGCATGTCTCGAGATGCCTCACTACAAGATGCAAACCACTGATAAGTTTCACAAACAGAAACCCTGAGCTACAGTGTGCTAAAACATAGACGTCTGGGACAGAGTCTTAAGGACAGGTGAGAGAAAGATTAATCTGTTCCTGAATAATAGACGAAGGAAACGGAATATGATACTCATCTGTGAAACATGGTGGTGGTAGTGTCATGCTGTGAGCCTGCATGACTTGGTGTAGCAGGTGACGAAAAAGTGAATTCAGTGGGATCCATTTTAAATACCCCACACCTCACTGAATCATGCTTCACTGTGCGGCAGACATACTGCTAAGGAGTTCAGAGGAACAAAAACCACTGTGCATGCATTTCATTCACTGAAGTCGAGTCTGAAAAACAAGCAGGAACTGAAAGTGCATACCACAGAAGATACAGACCCATATCTGGTCAGGCTGGAGACATCACAGTCTCTGACCGCAAAGAATTGGAAGCCAAGTACCAAACAGGCTGGTTTTATTTAAGTTTAGTTTTTGGTTTCATGAAATGAGAAGACCATGTATAAAAGGCTGTGTATAAGGCTGTGCTGATAAGTTGATGTCCTGCACTTTAAAACCTCGTAGTATCTGTTTCATTTACAATCTGAAAGTACAAAGCCAAAATGACAACAGTTGCTATTGTGCATCATGCTGATGGACTGCACTTTGTATAAAGGAAAGGAATAAGCCCTGCGGTCACCTTTTGATATTATGCAGTAAAACTCAGTGATTAACCTACTGTTTATAACACATCAGCACATCTGTCTTGTGGACCCTCCTCAGTATGTACTACTAGTCACATCTGCAGTGATACAAGCATGAAAGGCAGTTTTATTTTGGTTTGAATGGAATTTAATCAGATGGGAACACAAAACTGACAGTCGTGTCATTGAGGGCTACAGTACTTCACAGTTTAGTCTTATTCCTGACTTAGCACCCAATGCAATCCTGAAGAATTCCGATGTAATGTGTTGGGAAAGACCTGTGGATCTCCATCAGTCGTGCGCCCCTGTCACTAGGCTATGTGTTTGCACACTGAACATGCTTCACTTTCTCGGGATTTCTCTGATTTGTTTATGAGGCATTGAGTGTATAGAACGTTGTTGCATTGTAATCAGAACTTTCCTGATTTGCGCAGCCTGACGTGTGCTACATTCTGAACCTTGCTGATTACTGTTTAACAGCCTACCACCTGTTTCATTCCGGCTTCAGCTCTGAAAAGAGCAGTCTCTATGATGTTTTCTGCCTTTCTCTAATATTATTAGCATACAATACATGTAATGGGAAGCTTTGTTTATTTAGTGAAGCTTTGGTACTGAAATTTACTCAGCAATTTGTTAAAGCTTTTGACATGGGAGTGAGTGTGTGGGTAGTTTGTTACGTTCAGATATCATCAGCAGATATATGGCACTTCCCCACATCAGTCTTTTTATTTTTCCACAATGTGATGTGATAAAGTATGACCTTGTATGTTCCCTGCCCTTCTCTTGAACAGTGTTGTTGTGCATCTTGATTAGGTTTGAAACAATTGGAACATGTACCTCCATGTTGACTTGACTCTTATCGTATGGTTGTTTGCACCTGTATTACAATGGAACTGTGAATTTCATCTTTTATAGACTTTTCAGTGTTTTACTTGCTGCTAAAAAGCATTTTTGTTCGTTTCTGATCCATTTTTCCTTTAACCAAATTCATAGATATCCTTCACAGGGTTTTTTTGAATGCCTTGCCTCTTATGCTCTGTGTTACCTGTGATTAAGGATCTAGACATTTTGTGTAATGAAGTTCAACCGCCCAGAAAACCCATCTTTACGTTTATTTTCAAGATACTAGTTTTTTTTTCGTCTTGTGCTCAAACCCCTTAATTATTATTTGTTTTCATTTTGGCTTTTTTAGCTGTTTATCTGTTACGGCCATATTTTCTATTAACACGCTTTATTTCAAAGTGATAACCTTTTCTAATTTTGTATATAGACTTATGTTTTTTCCTCTTATGTTTTAGGTCGTGCCATGCACAATATCCTCTTTTGTCAGGTAATTTGTCTAGCTTTATTTTACAGATATTTCTCATATTGTAACGTTACACATTGTATACCAGTGGGACTTTAGCCCTTTCTTTTATATGTTTTAGGCCCAGAATAGTATTATAAAATAAACTTTTACAGGTTTCTTATTCTAACCACCGTATTTTTATGAACCATTTCATTGTGTAAAAAGAAAAGAAAATGTTGCTTTCAATTTGGTAAATTTCCTTTACATAGTGAGAATGAAAACACCATTCCTTGATATGACCCTGTTTGGTTTCAGTCTTCATTTTCAGTTTAAGTTTTAGTCGACTGTTCCATTCTTAGTGACTTTTTGAACTGTGACAATGATAGAAAACTGTTGTTATTCATGAGTTACGTCTGAGGACTTGAACGCTACAGTACAACTATCGAATTTCATAATATACTTTGTACGGTTATGTTTCAGTATCATGTTTTTGTTACCTCTCACACTCTGTGTAGGCTGCAAGTCAAAATAAAAACTTGTCCCAATTAAATTTGAAGTTAAACCACTGATTTTCTTATGCACTTATACACCCACTGGTGCCTTCTTTAGGTACACCTCTTTTTAGCCACACTCAATATCCATTTATCAGGACCATTTTGTAGTTCTACAATTGCAGTCCATCTGTTTTCAGGTATTCTTTGGCTGGTGGGTCATTCTCAACACTGCAGTGACACTGTATTGAGAATAGTCCACTAACCAACAGTGTCCTACATATATCTACAAGGTGGACCAGCAAGGTAGGAGAATCTTGTTGGGTTTGACACCTGCTGTGTCTGGTCCACTCCCAGCAGCACAACACACACTAACACCACGTCAGTGTCACTGCAGAGCTGAGAATGATCCACCACCCAAATAATACCTTCTCTGTGGGGGTCCTAAACACTAAAGAACAGGGCTAACAAAGTATGCAAATAAACAGATGGACTGCAGTCTGCAATTGTTGAACTACAAATAAGATCTGATAAAATGGACTATGAGTGTAGATTGTACCAAATAAAGCAGCCGGTTACAATTACATGGACACAAAGTAGGTGGGCCTAATAAAGTGGCCAGCGCATGTGTATTACTAAACTACAGACAGTTGCCAATCACTTTCAAAAGTGAATTCTTGCACAAAAAAATACCACATCATTTGTTTATATATTTACTAGGGTGGATGTGTGTTATGCCTCTCATAAAAAAATTTAAAAAGCAAAATACTGCTTGAAATAATGGTGTTAAACAGAAACTACTTCCACCTTTTTCTCTGTTCCCAAATACATTTTTTAATTGGTAGACTTTCTTGAATTAATTATCAATAGACTAACAAGCACTTTATAATATACAGTATGGCTCTTGAAAATATTGTGGTAAATGTGGCTTACACTACCTCTAAAATAAACCCACAGATAATTAGATATACTTATTCTTTACTTTATTAACTGCCATACTTTTAATAAGTGTTTCATTTTTTATTACATCTATAAAAACCTTTAAATGTAGCTATTCAGATATTAATCTAACCAGTACACATTTAGTTATGGAATTTACAATTTATGTACTAGTACTAGTTTAACTGAACGTAATTTGAACTTGCTAGACACTTAAACTGAATTGTTATTTAAAACGAAGCATACAGTGTTTAAGTATTATTAATGTCTGATTTTTTCCCATTAAGTATCATTATCTGTATCTTGATATTAGCTTTATTATTACTTGGTATCGGATCGAATGGACAATTAGTGGTATCGCCAATCCCTACAAACAGCGGCCTGGTGACGACTACAACTCCCATCAGGCATAGCGCGTGTTTACGGCAAACGTAAAGTGTGCCGGTTTTGTTGATGTCGCGCACGCAGAAAACGCTAAAATGGTAAAAAGTGTAGTTTTAGGCTAAAAGTAGACATAAATACAAACTTTAATATTTTAAATGTCTATTGTTTCTATCTCCACGGCTTAGTTCTGTCCACAAAACAGGCGCTAAGTAGTAAATTTAGAAAAGCTGGACGGTCATTAATCTTTGTCAGTAAAACTAGTCAAACATTGCTTCATGACACAACTGCAGCAGTTCCGCTTAAACTACAGACGCTTTCTCCGCTGTAAAAGGGCAGGCCTACCTTGGGAGAGCCCAGGCTCTTGACAGGTTCCTTCCTTCTTCCGTTTATGCAGCTTCAGTCAGTCAAACTCGGTTGCAGTACGGAGACCCAGCACACTCCTCTCCGACTGTCCTCCCATTACCTTCAGCCATGAGAGCTCAGACCGGGTCCTTGGCTCTCACTGCTGCTCTGCTTTTACTCTTCACCGGCGGTTTTCACGTATTCGCGCTTAAAACTCCCCATCTACTGGGCAGACACAGAGTTACGAGGAGTTCCCCCCAGCAGAGAGCCGTGTCCTACAAAACTTTGTATTTTGAACAGCAGGTATGTTTTTAATCACGCTTTACAGCCCAAATCCCAGTGTTTGTTCTTGCTTGTGTACCGTCTGAATGCTGTCACTTCAGTTCAAGACCATGCAAGTAATCTGCCTACGTATCACATAGAAGTGTTAACCTGCATGTAAGTAAAGCAGAAGGACATTCTTCTGTCAAGGCTGCAAGGCTATTTGGACAGTATTGAGCTTTTCTTAGTCATTTAATGTCCATTTTTGGAGTTGTATATTTTTATTGGTCCGTATGTTCCCAGAGCATGATTGAGCATCAAACTGATGCAATCTGATCAATCTCACTGTTTGGCTAAATGTTGAATATCTGCAGCTCTAAAGGCTTTTGGCCAGATGAGGTGACTAAACTATAACAAAACAACAGGAAATCTGAGTTGAAGTGTGAATAAAAGTATGACGACTGCATGCAATCAAATAAACGATGGATATTGTTATTGCTCATCCAAGCAGCAACTATATATTAATAATCAGACTAAGTGTAGTTGTTGGACATGTGTAGGTCAAAATCACAGACTTTATATATAGGTAACACTTTACTGTACGATGCTGTTCATAAGGCTACACGACCTTTACATAAGCTTGTCGTGTCAGCTTATGTAACCATACGTAAAAGTTTAGAAATGCTTATTTCAGTAGGCATCATGCATTATAAGAGTTACCAATTTAGATCAAAAAGTCATCTTTATGGCAGGGTCATGCCACTTTTTATGACAAGCTTATGTAGGCATCATGTAGCCTTATGAACAGCATCATAGTAAAGTGTTACCAATATATCTATAGCCTATTTGATGCAGGTCTGATATTTGCAGCTCACATGCATTACACAGATCCTGCTGAATAGTCAAATTAAAGCCACTTGAACCAGCTTTGTTAGTCCTATACGTTATTCACCCTGTCCCAGTATCTACAGGCTTCCTAAAGGTGGGTTACTCATAGTGTACAACTGGGTTTCCTCTACGGATTTCCTTAATTTTCTCCACACACATTCGCTGCCCCACTGCTTCGTATTGTGTCTGCTGACAATCAGCTTTTCCGGTTTTGCCTACTAAGTAGAATAGCAAAGCCATAAGAGCTTTGGCACTGGTCCTGCCTGAAGTAGCATATCACCTGGTATTGGCTGTGTGCCAGGAGGGATTTATTCCTTTGAAACGAAAGTGATTTTTAAAAACCCTTTTGGCATATACTTCATTCAGCTCTGCACGCAGGCATCCCAACATTCAGGCATCCCAACAAGGTTTGAGATTTATTATATTCCTTGGCTGATGTGACAGAGTGAGTGATGATTCGCTGTTATACTTATACAGCGTTTTTATATGAGTTTAAGATTTTTGTTTTTTGGACAGTGTAGTTTTTATTATTAGAATGGTTGTGTTGTGGCTTCACAGTGCGTGAGAAGGACTGACACAGGAAAGCCCATCTTGTTTAAGACAAAAGCAAGCCTTTGGACTGGACTGTGAACGCAATTACCTTTTGACCTGAACATATCAGATAGAAGGAGATTGTGTCTGTTTGGGAAGCTTCATGGTGCCAGATTCATCCGCCAAGGCCTAAGGAAGAGTGAGGCCATTTCCTGACCTTCTTGCTCCTTATTGTCCTGTCTTTTCCTTTGTCAGCACTTACAGGTTATAATCATTGAGCTGCAGTTATGCTAGCTTGAAACAAAGGTGCTTTGGGTGACTAATGGGTCTGTGTAAAACCACTTCTACTGAAAAAATCCCATGTAATAAAACAGTATATTTTCAGATTCTGAGGACTCATGAACAGGGAAGAACCACAGCACACCAAAATCATATTCAGAGCTAGCAGTTTCTCCTTAAAAGCAAAGACGTTTATTAGATGGATAAAGTTTGCTCAACTATTTGCCAAAAATAAGAAGACGGCAAAGATTATACATATTTGATACACTTTAGGAAAAATAATTTTCACCTGTTTGCCCTGTTTTAACAAAGGGGATTTCCAGTAGGAATAACAAAGTGACAAACAGCGACAAAGTGGAAAGCAGAAGTTGTGAGTAGAGGCTGTAATAGACCCTATTTTAGTGAACTGAAAATGCTTGTTATATTTTCATTTTCATTTTTTCTGTTTGACTGGAATGCAGAAGTGGACTAGCAGCGAGAAAGAAGAGCTGTATTTAAATGTATTTCAGTGAAAATAATTAATGGGGTTTTATCTACAGTATAAATGATGTACAGGGCAAACTTCTAGACAAGGGATGCTTTATCCTGGTCCTGGAGATCTACCACCCTGCAGAGTTGAGCTCCAAACCTAATCTAAAACACGTAAACCTAGTAATCAAGGCCTTCAGAGGCCTTTGGCCATGTAAACAGGTGTGTTGAACCAACACTTGCCAGGGTGGCAGATCTCGAAGACCAGGATTGGGCACCCCTGTTCTAGGCTCTCCTTTCTCCACTTTTAATGGGCTTGTGTTGACTGTGCAAAAACAGAATCACAGACTTGTTATTAACCACCAGGTGGCACCACAGATCCAACGCAGTCCTTTGTTCACTCTGTTCATGTTGGCCAAAGATGTTGTGAGAAGAGGAGCACAATGTAGTTTACATTCCTTAATTCGTTTTATGCCGTGTGTTGACACTTATCCATATAAATGGTTATAGATGTCAAGGTATCTGAACATGGCGGACTTGGCGCAATTGGGTCAGTTTTACATTTTTCTCTCTCTTTGCTTTTTAAACATGATGTTGAAACATATGAAAACAGTGACTGACATTTGACCCAAAGCCAAGCTGTGAATATTTAGAGAATGAAAAATTTGGCCTTGGGAATCTATTTACTGTCATTACCTCATAAAATGTGTGCCTCTATTTTTTTTTACCCAAAGGAGGAGGCAGAGTGTGGTAGGGGAAAAAAAAACAACACAAAAGAGAACATTCTTTTCTTTTTTATTGGATGTGTTTCAAGAAGGAGGAGAACATTTTAGAGAAGCAGCACAGCACAGCACAGCACTTCAGTTTTGGGAACATACCTTTTCATTTTCCCCTCTGTATTTTTTCCTAAATAAGGGAGGGGTAAATAGGGACGAGTTGTGGGATTGAATGAAAGGACATCACGGGGCTAGTGAAGCCGGAACTAATGTGGCATCCCTGAGGCCTGGCGTTGGATTTTAATACAAATTGAAGCTAATTATCCTTGCGTCCTCCCCCTGAGGTTTCTACTTGACAGTACCAGGATGCCACAGGCCCCTATCACCAAAGAGAACTCCCAAGAATAACTTCATTACTCTGTTTTAGGGATTATATAAATTTTAATTTTGTACTGTAATAGGCAGAAATTATATGCCCAGACATGTTTGGTGTCCTAAGGTTGTGTCTTTAGTTTTGTGATGGAGCAATGCGGCTAATGTGGCTAAGAGGACTTCTCTTCAGAATTAGAGATGTTTGTACAGATACATGTCCTGTTTGTATTATATCATATTCTGAGTTTATTCTTTTGCAGATTGATCACTTTGGGTTTTTGGAGAATGGCACGTTCAAGCAGAGGTACCTTCTCAATGACCAGCATTGGCATCAGAAGAATGGCCCAATTCTGTTTTATACTGGAAATGAAGGAGACATCACATGGTTTTGCAACAACACTGTAATAATGAAATTTAACTACGTATTTCAATTCAGTCGTTCATTCGTTCTGTTCATTCATCACCATTCTGGGTAGCTGTAGCATTAGATTTTCCAGATAACACTCTGACCTGTTGTATTCAAGCATGCAAACTGCATTCTCTTATGGTGTGCTTGTACTTTTTTCTATTTGTCCTAGGGCTTTATGTGGGACATAGCAGAGGAGCTGGGAGCGTTGCTGGTTTTTGCAGAACATCGCTATTATGGGGAGTCCCTGCCATTTGGAGATGAATCTTACAGTGTAAGCAAACTTGTGTTTTAATTATACATGTGTTTAAAAGATAATTATCATTTTAATCAGTGTGCCTCATTTTTGAATGACTACACATTTTTCCTTACCTGTCTTTTTTTCAGAACGCCAAGTATCTGAACTACCTCACATCAGAGCAGGCTTTAGCTGACTTTGCAGTGTTAATCAAAAACCTGAAGTATACTTTGTCAGATGCCCAGAACAGCGCTGTCATTGCCATTGGAGGGTCATATGGTGGAATGCTGTCTGCATGGTTTAGGATGAAGTACCCCAGTGTAGTTATAGGGTGAGTCATGAATAACTTTTTATGAATTTCACATGGCATATTTATACTATTCCCTGGTCTTTTATATTCATACCATACCACTTAACAATCTGAAAGTGGAGGGAAAAAATGAGTAGACTATTAATTAAATATCACTAACTTAAGATTGAGTCGATTATTTGCTTTGTACTTCAGATAATTGTTTTCAGAAACAATAGTATCGTATAAAGGTGCACATTTAGTCAGGCTTTGGAAACGAAGGGTCACAGATGCTGTGATTGGTTATTTCTTTCAGTGCTCTAGCTGCGTCTGCTCCAATATGGCAGTTCACTGGTATGGTGCCCTGTGGTGATTTCTACAAGATAGTCACCCAAGACTTTAGCGGGATAAACTGCAGCAAAAACATCAGAAGGTCATGGATGGCTGTCAACAATGTATCCTCAACAGGTTTGTATGGGGATGAAACTGCTACGTGTAGGTCTTTAACACTCTCTGTGGGCTTGCTTGTAATGTTCTTATGCAAAACAAAAATGAAACAAACATACTTTCATTTTAATCAGTTGGGGAAACATCACCATTTCAAAAACATTTCATTTAAAAGCATTTGTAATGTCTATCCTTATAGAGTTTGTGTTGTTCCCACTGTGTCAGAGAACGATTCATCCTGCAAACTAGATGAAGTTATATTGTTATGTTCCTCAAAGGATCTTGCTCTGATTGATTCTTTCTAGATGAAGGTCTGCTGTGGCTGTCTAAAGAGTTTGGACTGTGCTCTACATTGAAGGAAGAGGATGTGGGCGGCTTTAAGGGCTGGCTCCAGGAGACCTGGGTGAACTTGGCAATGGTTGATTATCCTTATGAGGCCAACTTCCTCCAGCCCCTCCCACGCTGGCCTATTAAGGTACTGTACATCGAATAGACTTTTACAAGTTGCCTTTATAAAAACAAGAAGTCTGATTTTATAGCAGGAACCTCTGATTCCATTACAGTAAAGTGAAAAGAGCAGAAACAAAGGACATTGTGTTTTAATCTTTGTCTGCAGCTTGTTTATACACGAGAGGGGCTTTTTTCAGGTGATAAAAATAATCACTTGAAGCTAATCTAATTGTATGCCTAGCTCGTCATCTGTAATCTCAGTGCTAGCATTCTTAGTACTCAGGATGCAACAGCTACTTTTAAATGGGTGTTTTAAAAAACAAGGGAGTGAACCACAAAAATGAATAAAATGGAGCCAATTGTACCGAAAGCAGTGAAACATGTTGGTTGCATCTGTTTCACCCTCCCCCTGCTCACCCTCAAAATGCACTAAAACACAGAAAGAGATTATTCAAGACGAATGTATCTTTTTCAGACTATGTGTCACAGATTAAGGAATCCCTTACAATAATACAAATACAAATGACTAACATTGTGGAAAGACTATAAACCAGCTTAGTCTGTGTGATTTTTCTCTGAAACGAGCCCCTCATTAACACTGTCCGAAACAAATTACTTGTACCGATAAGGTGCAGGTCTTTTGTAATTGCTTGTTTACCCCAGAAGCATCATTAATATTCATAAGGTGCTGGTGTTGAATTTGTGCTCTCTCTTTGATCATTTGCTTTTGGTAGTTCCCCATTCTCTAACTCCTCTTTTACTACTAAGCTCCCTATTGAGAATCCCTTTCAGATCTCTGAGGTGTTCTGTTCTGGCTGCTCAGTGTGATACATGAACAGAAAACATATTTACTGTGAAGAGCAGTATGAGCATCTGCCCTCTGGCTGACAAACCAAAAGAGGTTTACTGTCACCTATATGGATGGGAATCTTAGAGAGATTTAAAATTTTGAAATTTAGTAATGTAAATATATTCATATTTAAATAACCCCCAGAATGTTTGACATATTTATACTGGTGTAATTGTTAACGGTCATCTGTAGTTTATTACTTAGTATCTGCTGTGTATTAGTGATAAATTGGACCACTGAGAGAAGGTATACTAAGCATATAGAGAGAAAATTATTCAGTCATATAGAAGAAAATAATTATAATGTTTTTATAATTAAGTAACATGGCATGTTCTATTGTGCTGTGTTAAAGAGCAAATATTAAAAACATAATCTAACATCTTTTGTCACACAAAAGTAGAGACATCACTTTGTGTCTATTTTAATTTCCAAAGATGCAGAAAGATCAAACATGGGATATTGTATTTTGGATTGCCAAAAACATTTCCAAACTGTGATGTAATTAAGCAGTGTGTTACACTCAAATAAATCAGATCAGTTTCAAATCTGAGATTTAAGTTTGCCATCACTGTTTTGAAGTATTCAGTAGCTCCTATGTACTGAAACTAATATACATAATATGTAATGTAGCAATAAACATAGTTATGTAGAGTGAACACTCACTGGTCCTGATGTGGTCCTTAGGGTTTGAGATGATGAAAGCAAATTACTTACTTACAGCTGTTCATATTACCCCTGAGTCAGTAACTATTATTAGTGGTTTATGAAGATATTAAAGAAAAGAAAAAACGTTTGTTTGCTGACCATTGGATAAGTTATATGTTATATATATTCTTATAGGCTTCATGTACTACACTGAACTAAAATGGCAAACTAAATATTTACATGGAAAAGTTTGTTTCCAAAGCAAGATGAAAATGTCAGCAAAATGAGGTGGCACGTCTGTATTTGTGCACCTTTCTGCTCTGACTAATAGTACATAGTCATTTTTGAGCATTTTTGCCCAGTTCTCATAATGTATGCGACCCCTGTGGGTGTTTTAAGCGGTTTAGACAGTGGGTGCAAAGAGGGGGCCTTTTAATGACAAAGCTAATGTGATTATGTGAGTGACTGTGAGAAGGGGGCATTGAGGGCTTAGAGGAGGGAAATCTGTTGGCGGAGATGAATGTATAAGCCTAATCCCATCTGAAAAGTAGAGAGAAGATGCTTTAGAGAGCCACTGCATTTTTTGTCATGGTAGAAGTCTTAGCTTGGACATGTCTGTAGCCTACCTCGTGCACAGACCACCTCCTCTTTTAAGACTCAAACAAAAGCCTTAGCAACAAACTCTGTCCTAACTCCACTCTACTTGAACTCTAGCTGCCGAACACCCAAGCTCTGCCTCACATTAATAGCTGAAGAATACTGTGGGCATCACATAAGTATCAAACAAAAATCTTCATCGATTGGAGCATAACTAAAGCACTGCTGTTTTTGATCAAGGATTGACTGTTGAATTAGCCTCCACAGATAGCGCTGTGCTTTGTGTTTTCTGAGGTTTCTTTGTTTGCCTGGGTCTTGTCGATCTTAAACATCTCTAGATTCTTTGTGCCAACTGTCCAGCGATAAATTCTACTAAAGCTAAATTCCCTTCCACGCAATTTCACATGCAAATCAGTTGATTCCTTAGAGAAAGTGCTGGAACTTTTCCCCCCTCATTTCCCAAATGAAATCTAGGGAAGCATGGAAGGAGTTGGAGTGTGGGGTGGATCCAGCACTTTTTAAAGCAGTATTTAGCAGTTCCCCAGTAGTTCACCCAGTTACCTATTGGGTTCTTAATGGATGGCTCCTAAAGCTCCTATCAGACATAACCACATGTTTTACAGTGTTACATCATTTTTGCATGTTTTTTATTATATAGCAGTTATATATTATTGCGTAAACATCCAAAATAACGGAAATAAGTATATAAATGTTTTAGTTTTAGCTGAAGCCAATAGTCTATAGTCCCAAGCAGTGATTAGAGAGTATAGTGACTCACCCTACCATACTAAATGAATTAATCACATCATACAACCAAGTTGCTGGTATCTAAAAGCAACTGACTGGTCAACCCATATTAAGTTATAATATAATTTAATATGCTAAGGATTTTTTGGGTCATAAGAAGCAGAAAATGCAACTTACTTCCAAGACTACATTTTGGAGGTATGGAAAAAAGATTTCTCTGAATAACTTAAACCAGTCTCCTAAAAAGAATAGAAGCTGTAAAATGCACAGGGACGGAGTTGCTAAATGCCTAATATATTTAGTTGATGAGGCTTTTCTGTCATTGTCTTTGGAATATATCTTTATGCTTTTTCGCTGAAAAGATGAATGACTTGATTGCTATTTTGACTAGAAATTAAATAAAGGGTGAAGGGTGGCCTCCAGCTTTTGCTGACTAACTGTATTTTTTAGATATCTTCCTGGACTGACCTTTATTTTATACCCTAGTGATTCAGTGGACTGCTAGAACCACACTGTTTTCTGAGTTGGATCATAAAAGATGTGCTGGTGTTGACGCATAGTATTTTGTGTTCTCCAAATATCACCCTGGCTTTCCTTCTCGCTTGTTTGGGGAGTCTAAAGCTTGCCCTTGCACTGATCCTGCACACCCACCCTTAGGAGACTAGCAACGATGCTGAGTGTGTTCCTGTTTTAAACTACGTCTAAGAACTTAGGGGAATCCCAAAACTTAAAAAATTCCTTTTGTAACGTTTTGTAGTCTTACAGGCTAACAACTGCTGAAATCTTATTTAATTATGCTTTATTAACAGCACTTAAACAGAATTCTGCTGCTGCTGCTGTTGTTTTGGAACATCTTATACCTATTATTATCATTATTATCATCATCACCTGAAAAAGTTATACTTCTTGAATCAGTAAACTTAATTATGTCAACCATTTTAACACACCTATGACAAGGTATAATGAATCAATGTGAAATACGCTGTTCACTGTTGCTCCATTCTAGCCTTTTGTGATGTTTCCTTTTTCTTTTGATCATTATTATTGAATACAGTGTGTATCTATAATGTATTTAGAAACTAATACATCCATTCTAATTGTCTATTTAATAATACTAATAATCTCAGTCTCAGCTATTACACTGAAAATAAGAGCTAGTCGGAAAGGACAATATATTATATTGGGATGTTTGAGACAAAGAAACGTAAAAAGTAGTTTTACTACAAATAACTTGTATAGATATTTGATATTTGTTAAGATGTACGTTCACACCTTGCTGTAATGCTGTATTATTTTGATTTCCAGGTTGTCTGCTCACACCTTAAGTTTGATACCAATGTGCCAGACAAGCAGCTGCTACATGGCATTGCTCAGGCAGTTAAAGTGTACTACAACTACACAGGAAATGTCGTCTGCCTCAACACGTCACAGACTGCTACTGGAAATCTGGGCTTCAGAGGCTGGTTCTATCAGGTAGGACTTCAGCATGTTTATTCATCATGTTCCCATTCAGTGTCAGTGTATATACAATGTGTGATGTACATACTGTGAATATTGTATAAAGGTAGAAATATAAGCTCTCAATGATGCAGCTAAAATAATTCAGTCCTGAAGATTTCCTTCACAATTCTTTCGGTCAGGCCTGTACAGAGATGGTGATGCCTATGTGTACGGACGGCATTCAAGACATGTTTGAACCTCAAGCATGGAACTTCCAGGCATTCTCTGATGAGTGCTATGATCTATTTGGAGTACGGCCACGGGAGCATTGGGCTGGTACTGTTTATGGTGGGAAGAACATTGGCTCCCACAGCAACATCATTTTCAGGTGGGCAGGGACTTCTAACTTTTGTTGCACCATTTGCATCACTAGGAAAAGGAACTTGATGGATTGTTCTAATATGATGATATTGTTATAATTTGGTATTTTATATACAGTGTAAATTAAATTCTTGTATACAAGATCATTTAGATGCCCTAAATGTGTTTAGTTGTCTTGAAACTCACACACTCACTCAGAGAGAGAGAGAGACAGAGAGACAGAGACAGAGAGAGACATACATCGTTGTTATCCAGATAGTAAAATGAATGTAGACCACATAGGACACACAGCATCTAGACAGCTTAGTGGCCCGCAGCAATATCAGTGTGTGGTCATCAGTCTATCCTGCAAAGCCAGTGCCCCAGAAAAAAGCACAATAACAACCAGAAAAAAACTTACAGGCTAGCTAAGGACTGAGAAGGCGCATCAACCGGAGAAATGTACTCACTGTAACTTTAGTAGTCAGGACCTCCACAACCCTGCCAGAGCATGTAGAGCTACAGTGGTATGCATTATAGTGATACATCTGGATCAGACAGACCAGCATGATATGTATGATATGTATGATGCCTTTTCTTCATCAGTTCAGTAGAGAATGTGTAAAGCTTTTTTTATGTTGGAGTTCAACAATTAATTAAATTTAATTTGACTAAATACAAAAAATATAAATATGCAAAAAATGTAATCTAACTGAATTTAGACAGAATCGTTTTAGCCTAGGGGCACTTTCACCTTCTCATGTGATTTTAGCCCCTGACCTGTACAGGTCAGCTGGGTTGTGGTAATATCCACTTGCAAAAAAAACCCTAGTCCTAGTATGCTGGCAAGGCTAGCATAGTAAATAAATGTATATTTATCTGAAACCATGCTGGTTTTACATTGTCACTAATGTTTCTTTTAGACATTTGTTCAGTGAATTCTAACTTTGGATGTTAGTGCACATTTGAAATTACATTCTGCTTAATGTTCATGTGTTCTTGAACACATTCTTTTCTCTCTTATTCTAGTAATGGAGGTCTGGACCCCTGGATGAGTGGTGGTGTTACCAAGAGCATCTCAGACTCTCTGGTGGCCATAGTGATCCCTGATGGAGCTCACCACCTGGACTTGCGCTACAATAATGAGTATGACCCAGAGACTGTCATTGCAGCTCGGGCCCTGGAGGTGCAGTACTTCAAACAGTGGATCAAACAATCCGAAATTACACGATGACCACTTTGGACCATTGATATAAACGGACCAGGGTTTATGGAGTCTGAGCTAAATCAATCATTTCGTTTATACATGTTTTTACCTTAGCACAGAAAGTGCTGCGTGCCAAAGACAATCTGTTTTCTAAACCGGGCCAAAGAAGGTGTTTTTTAATACAAGGATGGATCTTTTTGTAATGTGTCGCTTTTAGATGTTCTCCCTTAAATAGCACTGTTATCAACACATTTTTGTCAAGGTAGTCATTCAGATGATGATATGAACGTGTTTTATGGTTTTTTGAATGTTTTCCTATGTTAGATTTGCATATCACACATGTACATTTCCCATCTGTCTTTAGTGCTAAGTTACAGAAAAACACTCCAGATGTATTGAAATAATCCTCAGTGGAACAGTTTGATTAATGACATGCCAAAAGCGAGAGCAATAATGTAAAAATAACGTTTTAAGGATGATTGGAAGCAGTACTAATGCAGGGAGGATTGAACATCATCCACATACCTCTGTTCCACATGCCTTCTCCAACCGCTGGTTTCTTTTATTCAATATCTCATGCAAAAATTCTGTTGGTAAACATGCCAATTTGCATAATATGGTACTGAAACTGAGACTATTTGCCTGCACAGAATGATCTTTACACCCGTTCCTTGGACTTTTTCCACTTGAGCAAATATTTGATTTGCCGATGCTTAATCAGAACAATAAATTCAGTTTTACAAGGGTTGGAAATCATTTAATTGCAAAAGTAATTAATCTGGTAATATAAGAAGTTATTTTTTTTCTTTTGGCACAGTACACTTATTGTGGAACCCTGGGAATTAACTAGGAAGATTAATCATGCAATTACAGCTGCAATTATAAAGGCAGGTAAACATCCTTCACCGTTGAGAGATATCTGAAGATCTTTGGCATGCACCAGCTCACTTCTTATTTCTTGTTAATAACTGGAATATCTCATTTCGTTTTAAAAACATCTAAAATATGCACAAGGAAGGAAGAAAGGAAGTCTTCCTTTTCAAAACCTGAACTCATTGCAATGTAAATGCATATTAATAGAATCTGACAGAGATATCCCATTTCCTGCTTTCCTTAGCCACTGCTCCTACGTGATTTAATGAAAACTCCACGGCAGACGTTGAGCAATAAAGTGGCTAGCGGGAGGCTAGCAGCGTATAACGGGGAGACCATGCCCCATGCAGACCTATCCGCAGGACTCCCCCAGACTGCCATTCATTCATCGGCAGCTCCAACCTCTCCAAATTGCTGTACCTCGACATCCCCTCATCTTTTGCAGCCTGCCCCCTGCTAGTTGTATTATTAATACTACAGCCTGAGTGCGGAGGAGGTTTCTGGCCTGCTGGTGTGCTGGGGTTGAGGGGTGAGGGTCTGGAGATGAAATGAGGTTGAATGGGATGAAATGATGGATGATGATCAACCATTTTTAAAGGGTCACTAGAGTGTCAGCTCTTGTCCTACTGGCACAACAGTGTCTAGAAGTATTTCTTTTGTCCTAACCATTCCTCACAGTACTTTCTTACAGATTTCGGGGGTGCATCATGTATTAATGGCTGGTATATCAATTGCCAAAAGGTTTTTATTCGAATAATGGCGCATAATTAAAACATATACTTCAGTGTTCTTTTTTTGGATACTGTGGAGTATATCGCCGCCATTACAGCACAGTCCATTATTATAAAAATGTCAGCAGCTTTAATTTGCAAATTTTCTTCTTTTTTGTTTTCTTTTCTTGGTAGTAGCTTCTTGGCAAGACTCATCATTGTGTCCTCATGGTGGAATGATGGACTGAAACACCTGTGGATTTTTCTGATGTGATGCAAGAATAGATAGAAAAATTGATTTTCGGCACTCTCTCAAAGATGAAAGCTTTAAGCACTGTTCCTTTCATGGTTTTGGTGGTTTACCAGGTCCTGCATGGTTATCAGGGGTTTATTAGTAAAAATGTACAACACTCACTCTATACACAGCAAAACAGTAAAAACAATTAGATAACATGATGTTTTTCGACTCACATACAAGGGCTACAGCAGATGTGTGTGTGTGCATGTGTGTGTGTGTGTATATATATATATGTATATATATATATATACACATATACATACTATATATGATACATATATATATAGTGTATGACATATATATATATACACCCATATATATATATATATATATATATATATATATATATATATATATATATATATATATACTCACACACAGAAAAGATGTCCCTATTATATATATATAATACTATTATATATAATAGGGACATCTTTTCTTCATCCTGTTTTATACAGCTCTTTGTTTTTTAATTACTTCAGTTTTCAAAACCAGCTTTTTACCTGGTTTCCTTTTGATTTTCCTCACACTTGTGCAGGTTGATGATCAGAAGTATCTAATAATAGTTCTTACCTGAAACTGTAGTAGAAGAATGACATTCTGGCATTTGCGCTGCACTGTGTAAAATAGGCTGAAAAGCAGTTTGATTTAGCTTGATCATGGTTATGTGACCTCTCTTCAAACCTTAAGCTCGTCTTACGGTTTCTGGTCTTGTTAAATTGTTTTAACATGTAAAAAGCAAAATGATTGCTGATGTCCATATCAGCTACAATAAAGAGGTGGTTAGCAGCTAAATTACCAGGTCAGAAAAGAAAACGATCCCTCCTCCCATGATGAGGCCAAATCGATAATACGTGAGCACACTGGCAGAATGAGGTGTGCAAAGTAGATATGAATATGCACAGACACTGTTGCCCTTGGTGGATCCAATGGAATGCCTTTAAAGACTTTAGAGGACAGTTGAGTGTCTGTGAGGGCATCATATCGACTTGGTCACTTGTTAGACTTTTGCATACCTTCAAGAACAGCTACACTATTGCTACTGCTATTGTCTCATGCTATGGTAGTAACTTTTCTTCTACAAATAATTTACCCTTCTGGGCAGAACTGAGCATTATCTTTGTGGTGTTAGTGTGTATTGCCGCGTACACTTAGAGTTATACAGTCTTTTTTTGATATTAGAAACCAGGGATCACAATATCTTTAGTGCAAATATTAACTACTATCCTAAGTGACCAGTGAACCTGTATGTATCTTTTGATTTTCTAAGTAATGTTAAATATGGTAAAATAGTCCAAAAAGGATTTCTTTATAAAATATCCAGCCTTGTAACACCCTGGATGAGCCTCTGCCATAAACAGATTGCAAAAAAATTGGTTGTAAGCCAAAACCATTGAACACTGCTTTAGGAATCAAGCCCAAATCTGTAGGAGTTTGAGTAATAGTGTATGTGAAGTAGCTTTTAAAGGCATTAAGTGTTTCAGACGTCTGGTTCCCATCATCACCACCACTATAAGTTTCTGTAGAACACAGCATTTCACATCCAACCTATGTGAATGACTTGGTTACGCCTGAACCTCTTTAATTTCTTTAGGAAGTTTGAAAAATCGGTGGAATCCCTCTTTAATGTGAGCCATATCTCCTCAGGACTTCGGTGCTGTCATTAACTTGATCATCGTTTCTTCTCTCTTGACACTTCCATCAATCAAATTAGTTTGATTGGTATTCTGCTGACCTGTAGTGTGTGGACCTATCTAGTGCAGACCACACACTACTGTGAAGAGATTAGGCCTGCGTGTGTGCATAACCTGCTTTTAACGCCTGTGGTGGACAGAGAGGGAGTCTGGGG
Source organism: Prochilodus magdalenae (assembly GCA_024036415.1). Classification (NCBI taxonomy): domain Eukaryota; kingdom Metazoa; phylum Chordata; class Actinopteri; order Characiformes; family Prochilodontidae; genus Prochilodus; species Prochilodus magdalenae. The sequence continues at coordinate 145,688 of JAMWET010005218.1, read as the reverse complement.
GTGCAGGGGGAAGAGGGTGAAGGAGAGAAAGAGTGGGTGCTGAGTTTGTAAATTCCCTGGGCAGAGGGCGGGGTGCGCACTGTGTAACGATAACCAAACAATGCTCACTTTCAATGGTCCGTTTGCTTAAGCAGCTTTCCAGGGACGTGAATCGAAAGCGGAAAGATGAATGTTGTTTCACTGCTTGCCTCATTTGTTCTCCCTCCAAGACATTGGTTCACCTCCGTTTGACCTTGTTTATTGTTTTTTTCCCCTCTAATAATTTGTTTTGTGTAAGGTACAAAAGACCTTTAGTCTGTGGAGATGTTTAGTATGTAGTGTAAAAAAGCCGTATGTCAGAAGTTGCAGACGTATTTGTGTTCACTTTCCCAACATGTATTTCTTCCAGACAAAACGCGCTGGGACGTTTTTGGAAGTTCAAGTGGTCAGGAATCCCCTTTGTCTCTTTTCTTTAATGTAATTCAATTCTCCTTTTTTTCCTCCCCCTTTCCTTCTCCCCAGTGTTCAACTCCCAGCCCCCTCTGATCCCCTCGCCCTTTATGTGGCCATAGAAACTTGTTTCCGGAATCAGTGCGTCAGGCCCTCAAATGTGAATGACTAGCATGTACAAAAGCTCTGTGCGGGAAGAGGAGAAAATATCAGCCATTAGTTTGGTGATGTCACTGTGCCAGAATTAGGCTGCTGAAGAAAGAGGAGGATGTGGAAACTCGGTTAAAAAGGAATGAAAAGACTAAATGCACTGCCAAAGCCTTGATGTTTAGAGTTGGAATCATTTCCAATTTGTATACTTTTTACAATACACTTCATCCAAGCAAAAACAGACAACTGTAGCTGCCACGTTTGAGAATTGTGTTACAGTCGGGGCTTTTCTGTATATTGTCGCTATTTTGAACACAACTTTTTTTTAGCTGGAAGATTTTGATCTTACTATATATACTTACTGTATATGTGTGTATGTATGTATATATATATATATATATAAAATAAAGAAAGAAAGATAAGTAAGATATACAGTTTTATATATATATATATATATATATATATATATATCACTGTATATCTTACTCATCTTTATTTATTTATTTATTTATTTATTTATTTATTTATTAGTCACTGTTCCAAAGAAAAAAAGTGGCACCTTTACAGTAGAGTTCAAAAACCCTGTTGAATTGTAATGTAAGTCAATGAAACCAGATGTTTTTCCAAGCAGTTTTGGGACAGGCGGTTCCATTCATCATGAAATTGTACCACAATATAAACAGCACCAATCATCACAAATAGAGAGGCATGTTTTTCATTGGACAGCAATGATATAAAGAAATACACCTGATATACACTCATACGTGTCTGTGTGTGTCTGTGTGTATCAGGTATATATATATTTTATCCTAGTTGCAGTAATATCTGGCATTAAAGCATCTGAATGGTCCTAAGGACAAAATGTATAAAATGTGAATATAAAAGGTTTTATTTTTAAACTCTTACTATTTTTCCATTGTTGTCCAGCTGTTTATTGTAAGACGATGGCAGCATCTCTGGGACCCCCATTCAGGCCAGAGGCTTGAGCTGGGCTACAGATAATTAGATCAGTGCTATCAGTTTCACTGTTCCTTTTCTCCATTGGAATTTACATGATAATAACACTCTCTCGACAGTCCCTCTTTCTCAAAGGCGCTCAGGCTTTTTTTATCCCACCCCAGCAAACATCTAAATGATTCACTGCCTCACCTTAAAATGCACTTGTAGACAGGAGATAAAAGGCGAAATGCCTGGGAAAATCTTTAAAAGTCTTAGGGAAATGGAAGGTATAGAGAAATTTGACCTTTGGTAAGTGATTTCACAAGTTCCTAACTTTAATGGGAGGACAGGACAAAACATTTTATTTCAGTAGCACTGTAAACTTTGTACCATTTAAAACTTGGAGAGCATTGCGTAGTTAAAAAGTACATCGCGTTCTCCGTCTTTATAACTGCATTCACCTAATAGAGTTTTGCACCTCAGTTTATGCTCTCAATGAGCCTGGCCACGACTCTAAACTCAGTATCATTAATAATCTTCTCATATTCAAGGCTTCCATGATGTACCGATAGTCCTTCTCCATTTGTCTACCAGCAATAGCCAAATACGTGTCCCTGTATGTGCTTTCGCTCCAGTGGAAATCAGCTTGGGCCCCTATGAACCTCTCAGTGTTGGTCCATCTCCCATTCCAGCATTCACTGTTAGCCAAGAAACTTCCTGTAAATGCGGGATTGTTTACAGCGGCCGTTACACTCATACCCTGGATTTCTTAAGGTCAACATTTCTTCTGGCACACTGGGCTTGAACTGCACTTTAGTCCCCTTTAATTTAACAGCTCCGGCAGCTTTTCTAGTTAAATCGACTGTTCATTATTGAGCCCCATTTTACGAAGGGGCTGTGAGGTGCAGTTTAATGAATCTCTGGCACAAAGATCCCTTTCACTGCCGAAGGAAGAATAGAAGCTATTTAGACCCTGTAGGGCTGTATGTCAAAGGCAGCCCATAATAGTTGTCAGGCAGAGGCTAAAATTCCCACTGGTGCGGGAATGCACCAGAAATCAACTTTCAGCACAAGCAGATTAAGACACTACCAGGAAGTTTGGGAATACGCACGTGAACACAGTGGTACCAGTTTGAACCCATAGTTCTTTCTTATTAGCATTGGCTATATCTATAATCGCTCAGAGCTCTACAGATGCAGCAGACTTGTGAGCGCATTCTGTTTTATATGCTAGTAGGGAAACAACCTATCCAAATTTTTAAAATCACCCTGCCATTTCGTAACTGGATTCAATTACACTGAATCTTGGAGCACATAAAAAAAAAAAACATTCACTCCACATGCCAACTGAACCCATGTCATATGTTCTTAAAAACAGTGATCTGTCTCATTTGTCATCCAAAAGTCTAATATTCCTGGCAAAAAGACCATTGTAGAATTTAGAATTACATTCCTGATTACTGACATAATAATGAACTCCTTCAAATCCTTTATTCTGTTGTTTATATTATATTATATTGTTTTATTAAAGTGTTTAATAACTGGATCATAGACATTGGGACATTTTGCATTTACAGGCCAAAAATGAAAAGACAAAACAAAGTGCCGCTACGTTAAAGAATGTGGCTAGTTGTAATGTCTTGAAATTCCTACGAAAAATGGTTATGTAAGTCATTAAAAAGCTAAAGTGTAATTAAAGATGTCTACCACGATTCACCTCTTGATAGGAAAAAGTTTTGTGTCTTGAAAAATACTAAGTCATATGGTATTACTCAAATCTGAATGTGTTTAATTGTATGGGTAAGCCAACATGTGTTTCATGTAATGACACTGTACTAGCCACATACACATCCTCAGTAAGGGCTGCTTCGGACAGTTGAACAAGTGGCTATTGTGTTTTTGCACTGTGGGATGCCTTAGACAAATCCCTCTTAGTTGCAGGTGGTCAGGCGTAAGCAAAGAGTTAAGTCCCAGGGTCCCTCTGCCCCTCCTCTTTAATGTCCTGACATCATTAGCCCTGCCCCCTAAAACCCCCCTGCCTTCCCCCAAAGTCTGTCCCCCAGTCCTGCTTTCAGTAGAGTAAAAAAGAAACACAGTCAATGCCCACAGCAAGGACCCATTCCAGCAAACCACTCTGGACCAAAAACAACAGTGTTTAAATGATGGTCTGACAGACTCTTGGGAATAGCAGTGGACATCTTGGGTGAAGGTTGCAGACAGAAATGGCTGTTCAGGCCGCCATCATGAACTCGCAGTTCCTAAACTTTGTTTTCCCTGGTTCCGTTATGGAGTACGAGGTAGAGAAGGGCTTGGATGGGGCTCTCCTTGGTGAAGCTGACTGCGAGGGTGACTTCAGGGAGACTACCAGGGACTTGCTTAGCTTCATCGACTCTGCTTCGAGCAACATCAAACTGGCTCTGGACAAACCTGTCAAGTCCAAAAGGAAGGTGAACCACCGCAAATACCTGCAGAAGCAGATCAAGAGATGCACAGGAATCATTGCTTCTGGCAATGCAGCGACTCAAGAGGCTTGCAAGAGACAAGATTCGCCACAGGCTCCAACCAGCACCCTGCAGAGCAAAACACCACCTAAACGGGACGGGGCCCAGGCCAACTTGCAGAGCAAGAGTCTGGCCGCCCTCTTTAACCCTGCCAAGGACTTGCGGGGAGAAAGGGCCAAAAAGCCCCCGCTGAGACACCGAAACCTGCCCCCATCTTTTTTTACAGAGCCAGCCAACAGCTCCAGAGTTACATCAACTTCCGGGATGTCCCTCAAAGACCTAGAGCGCGGTAATCCGGACGCAACAGAGTTCTTTGAGCTCCTGGGGCCTGACTACAGCAACATGGTCAGTGAACAGGAGCTCTTCCCCGGTACTCCTATCAGGGTCCAGCAGGAGGGAGCTGGAGCCCCTGAGCCAGTCTCATTTGACTCACACCACTTTGTGACAGGAGGTTTCCTGTATGCAGAGCCTTGGGGTACAAGCAGCAGTGTGGCCAAAAAAACAGGGGACATGAGGACAGTGCCAGGGCAGCCATCTCTATATGGTAACACAGACTCATCCGGCCCAGTTCCTGTGGAGCAGAGTTCTCCATGTTCATTGACCTTCCCAAACTTCTTTACGGACTGCTCTGCCTCTCAGGTCTCATATGATCTGGCTAGTGGATACAGCCGAGGCAGTTTTCCAGCCCTTTAAACTGAAGGAACTTTCCGTCTTTTGGAAGAACTCTTATTATTAAAAGACATCATGCTGGAAACAAGAAATCAGCTGTTCATCTGTGTTATTATGAATGACAAGGAATATTTTGCTGAAAGTTGTGCTCAAATGAAGAGGGTGAATCTGGCTCAGTGTCACTGGATTTCACTGTTCTCTACAAGCTTGATGATCAGTAGATGGTAGTTATCTCACCCCATGTTTGAGAAACAGGCACAGCACTAATACCCTATTGCATTGTTTTAGGCACTCGTTTTCTGTGGAATTATTTTTTACATTGGACAAAGTGAAGGACTATTTTAGAACATCTCAGGGTCTTATTATGCATTCTTGTGTTGAAAATAATCACAGCCATGTAGGCCTATAGACAGAAAGAGAGTAATCACAGTTTAAAGAAAATAATCACTTTTTAAAGAAAGTAATCACTTTTAACTTGTACAATCTATTGTTTTTTAAAGCTGTTTGGAACTGCGGTTGGAAGATTATGGTCCCTCAGTTTGAAATATATCGCCACTGTCCCAAGAAAAACATGTCTCAAATTCTATTTCTCTACATAATCCAAACACTGTAGCTGTTCTTTGCATTGCCTGAAAATGCCAGCATAAGTACACTTATAGAAATTTACATTAGCAGACGCTCTTATCCAGAGCAACTTATAACCGCACTTAGTGTTCCGTTGGATAATGTTTCTCAGCTAGTATAAGAAGTCGCCATGAGCTTAGACACTGCCCCGACAAGGACTAATGCTGATACCTAGAGAGATCGATACACAGACATATATAAAGCATAAGTGCACTACCTAGCAACCCCAACCCAGTGCTCATACCTAGAGAGAATAAAGGTTATGGTCCGTTTGTAACATGTGTAACAGATTATCTTTACATTAACATACATTAAAGGTAAGGGAGGTTTTTGTCTTCTCCTGTAAATTTACCATTTTGGAGATACTTGTTTTTATTGGAGAGCAACGACAGATGAAATTAAGTCAGAGCTGCTTATTGATTTCAGACAGACGAGTGGCATGTGCTCTATGCTGTTTATATTTTATAGTTGCCCATGTCTCATAGTAAGGAGGGTATTTGTGAAATATATATTCATTATTATCATTCATCTTATTCATTGAAAAGCATTGGACAAGTAGAAGTAAAGCTATTATGACAGGGACTGCTGAACGGATCGAACTTTGGCTTGGATAGAAGATGATAACTGAAAATACACATTCCCAGTTCCAGTGGAAAACAGCCAACAAACAAACGAGACAATTGTAACAGCTAGCTGTGTATTTTAGCTGTGTATTCCTTCCTACTTTTATACGAGGGGGGCCTTAAATGATGAGCATCTGTGTTGGCACCATATAAGGCGCTGGAATCACTGACTGCTTTTCATGTAGTTGTACATAACTTACAGAAAACGTCAGCGGGGCAATATGCAAGTAGTCTGAGGTTTCTGTTTAGGTACTGACACTTGATTGCTGTTTTGCTGTATAGTAGTTTGTTCACCTGATTTGTATTCTTAGATCAGTATGTATGTAGACTTGACAGTAAAGCATGGAACGTGCCAAACGTCTTGCTCCTTCATAATGTAATTAGGCACAATAAAGCTGGTCTTTATTTCCGTCATGATCCTGCTCTCTTCACTGAATTTCTCTGGATCAAGCAGTTCCGTGTATGACTGCTTTGGATCCTTCAGCAATATTAATAAAGTGATTGTTTCCAAAATCTGCAGAACTTGGAGTGCTGGAGGGCTGATACAGTCCATTGGGGGAGACCCAAAAAGCTAACAAAGCCCAGGACAGTGGATGTTTCTGGATGTTTTCAGCAGCTTCGGGTTTTGTAACCCCACTGAGCTTATAGCTCCCTCTATTGGATATATGAATCCTTCACACAGCAGGTATTCCACAGTTTTGGCAGCTCCTTCAGTTCAGCTTCTTACATTTGATGCATACTTTGTCTCATCTATGTTGAGAGTAAATAAATGTAGATAAGCTCAAATCAAAACTGGGAAACTGGGTAAAGTAAAAGATTTGCCAGAGGTGATAAAGAACAAAGAATATGGTTTCTAAAATACTGTCAAGGTCATATGTCTGTTCGTATTTGTAGCCAGCTTTCTTACCTGCCTTAAATGTTTTAAGTTCACCCTGTCTTTTTCATTTCTTTGAAGATGAGTTGAGTCCAGATTCTGTTTGAAATCTGTTATCATCCTTGTGACTTAGATTTCATTCATAGACGGCTCGTGTCTTGATGTTATTCATGCTATGCATGCTGACAGACCGTCTCTCCTTTCACTTGAAGTGGAATGGCATTTGTCTAAGTACTTTTTCTCAGTTTTAACAGGTGGACACAAGAGGCAAACATACATAATATATAAGTCACAAATAAACCCTCAAACAGATTCATGTAGCTCTGTGCATTATATTTGTCTTTTCTTCATCAGCCGCCCAACTGTACAGAAAGTTCTGCTTCTCTGTTTGAAAGCATGTGGATCTAAAAAATCATGTTACTATGGCATTAAAATGCTTCTTCATATTTTAGCATGTAATCCATTATTTTTATTACATAATTTAAACACAGGATCTGCCCTTTACATTGTGTGAAATTTTGTGATGAAAGGACCAATAGAAATAGTGCAAACTTACTTTACACTTTGTTAAAAGTTAAGCAGGTTTTGCCTTCTCTTGTCAAGTCAGAATTTTGGAGATGCTTGTTTTATTACTTATACTTTAGATGATATACTAGATTATATTTAGCCTACCTGTAATTCTCCCACCTAGAAACTTTTAGTCATCAGAGCTGTTTTGTGGTTGTCACCATAGGTTAATCAGTGTGGTTCTGGTATATTTGCATACATATTTATATTTTTATCCCAAAATTTCACCAAATTAATTACTTTTTTAAAATCTTCTGAAAAAAAACCCTTGCAAATCAGAACCAACAAAATGCTGGTCTTTATATTATCTGTCTCTTAGGTGAAAAGAAGTCGACTTATCCTCTATAGAGAACACCACACTTATGCACTGTTAATTTATTGCATTAAACATATTTACAGAAAATGTTAGAAAGTGTGGCATGTGCAAGAATTATGACACACTTTACTGTTTTTTTAATGTTAAAATCATAGAAAGTTTAATTCCCTTAAAATGCCATATTTTGAGAATATGTTAAATTAACAGATAACTGATTTTTTAATGCAAAAATTCCACAAAGAAATGAACAATTAATCAGTTACATTATATTGATTATACTAACTTGACTTGCAGTTGTCTAAAAAAAATGAACTGGCCAGCTCAGTCTGGTTAAGTTGATTAAGCTGGCCAATTTAGGGAAAGCTTTTGTTTGAGTTGTTTAGCTGGTCAAACAGTCAGCTTGACCCACAGCAGACAACTGAAGGTTAGAGCTCTGAAAAGCAAAGGAGACTGATTTTTTTCTTCAATGCAGGCTTTTAAATGGGCAGACAGAAAATAAAACTACATGATTTAATTATTGATTGTAGCTAAAATCACAACCCCACAGCACAAGGCTAATGCAATATAACAATAACAAGTTGGTCAGTATGCGGGCCTTTGATTATGATGGTTTGATTCCATTTAATGATACATGGAGAAAACTTCACTTTAAATGTAATTTTACATTAATGAAAAATCTAGTATGGCTGTTTCTTTTGTCTTGGGCCGTTTCTGTTTAGAAGCTGTCGAGTCTGTGTTTTTCACTAGATGGCAGTGTTGTTACTTTGAGCTGTTTCCTCTTGGACATGCACATTAAATGAGATATTAATTTGCAACTTGCTGATTCCAAAATACTTCGACTTTGTTTACCACATATTATGTGATGGCCTTATTATATTAGATGTGTCTGCTTAAACACATTTCAGAATGATTAAATTCAGTACCTTTGGGTGAAATACAGATTTCGAAAGCATTGAACCAGCTGCAGCACTAATCCCAGGCGTGAGTCATTGCAGTACTTCAGCAATGTTTTTTTGTTTTTCTTGGATTGCTGGATGTGATCTGAAGTGACTCGATACCTGCTAAGCATCTAATTGCCTTCTCTGTTGGAAACATCATTGTCAGAATAATGTGTGTGACGTGTGTGGTACTCTCTCAGGTCTGCATTGTATTCCTTTGGATAATGAAACATGGTTCCAATAGTACATTCTTATCAAACGCACTGCACTAGCGCTCTCTGGAGTTGCTCTACTCTGTCACTGAAGAGAGATGTTTACTAAAGGAAGCTTTTGTAAGCTCATGTATCTCTGTCAGTGTTTGTCACCCAAATCTCCAAGAAATGCCAGGTCTATTTGTGAAAGCCTCTATCCTGAAGAAAAAGAAAAACTCCACAGAAACTTGTACTGATGTGCAGCTGAGGTTGAAATCTGTTTTGCAGTTTCAGGACAATTCCACACATCACATTTAACTGCAAGTGACAAAGGCATGTAGTACACTTGACCTCTCGCTGATCCAGATGCTGGTATAGTGTGTGGTGCCTTTTTGGCAGAGAAGCAATAGCCGTAGCGTGCAGCTCAACATGACATTCACACGTCCTTCTACCCCTGGCTCCCCCCTCCATCTCCTTTCTATCAATGCCTACTTGATTAAGTGCAAAGACAAAGACTCTACATTCTAATCAATGTGTCATTCAGCAGGTCATAGGCACTTGCCAAACCTAAAGGGCACAAATCCTACATTCTACTTTCTACGAGGCGTGTGGGTTTATGTACCATTGCCATTTTTACATGCCCATTCTCCAACCTCTATTTTTCCCCTAGAATTAAATAGGCTGTGTTGTTACTGTGCCCATAAGACTCATACATGTAAATGACCTCTGTCCTGCCTCATTTGGTAAGCAGTTGTGAAACACTCCATTTAACATCAGTGTTTATGGGCGGGGCTACACTGATGCAGGCTGAATGTGCAGATATATGCAGGGTTCAGATATATGCAATGGAATTCACCCTCATTTTAGCATACCGTCGCTGTCCAAAGAAAAACAAGTATCTCCAAAATGCCAAATTTTGGCCAAAAACCTTAATTAACTATAATGTAAGTCAATGGAGACAGATATTTTTTTGCCAAGCTCTTTTGGTTCATTTCTGTAGGTCCATTCATCATGATCTGGTCACCCAGTGTAAACAGCAGCTGCTGTGTTCAAATGATGCATAAAAGTATATAATATTTTAAATTATTAAAATTTCCTTTTTTTTCCATTTTTAAAATTACAGATGTTTTTGTTTCCAATGCCAACAGCTACGGGTAATTCCTTTGTGGTTTACTCTCACCTCTGATCCTTTCAACAACCATTTTTTTTTCATACAACATGAAAAAGATGAATTATGTCATTCATGCTATGGATTTATGCTATACATTTAAATTTACCCAGACTTTTCGCCATTACTACTTGGTGAATACTGTGTATTGAGACAAACTAGCCTTTCTTGCCTACAGCTTTCGTGTACTGTGTTGTACACTGTGTAAGTCAGAGATATTGTATTCCACCGCCCTGCGCATTGTCACACCACTGTCCTAAGCATATAACTAGCAGCGAAGTGTTTAATGAACCCTAAAACAGTTTTAGGGTCTATCAGTGGATTTCAAATTATTTCATATTATAATTTTAACCAAAAGACATCATGACTTATATAAAACATTGACGAAAGTACAAATGCAATTTTAAAATATGTTGGGAATATGAAATGCTAATAACAAAAGTAAGCAGTGAAAGCAGTTCTGTTTGATCTATAATAAATTACAAATGGTACAAATACATATATGTATAACCTTACAAACCTTGTTCTGTAATCATATACAGATTCTAGATTTAATGCCTGCAACACATTCCAATAAAGCTGGAACAGGAGCATCTACCACTGTATTACATCACCTGTCCTGTTAGCAGCTCCTAAACATTTGATAAACTCTAATTGATCCAGTTTTAGTCAAGTGTGAATTCTTTTGGTGATTCTTCTGTTACACAAGTCTTCAGCTGTACAACTGTATTGAGTCTTTGGTGTTATGGGCAAGAATGTCCCTGAAGATGACAGAATATGCGTGTCTAAAATGCAGAATACGTTGCTTTGAAATGTGTTCAGAATTAATGGTGCTTTCACGGATAAGGAAGTAGCCCACTAATATCCCCATGCTAAGACAGATTCTGGATTTTGAACTTGCTGATAACAATCATTGGAACTGACAACAGTCATAAGAACATCATGTCCATTATTTCCATTAACTGTTTGAAAGGTTGATTCTTATATGTTTCCAATCTGCATCAGTTGCTGATAACAATCATTGGAACTGACAACAGTCATAAGAACATCATGTCCATTATTTCCATTAACTGTTTGAAAGGTTGATTCGTCAGACCACAGTATATGTTTCCACTCTGCATCAGTCTGTTTCAGATGATCTTTAGTCCAGAGAAATGGGCAGTGTTTCTGGATATTGTTGACATATGATTTCTGATTTGTATAGTACAGTCCTAACTTGCACTGGCAGATGCAGCAATAGATGGTGTTTATTGACAATGATTTGTCAAATATTCCCGAGCCCACATGGTAGTATCCATTACAGAACCATGCCAGTTTTTAATGTAGTGCCCTCTGAGGTATGAAAGGTCACAGGTATTCATTTGTAGCTTTCTGCTTTTTCCCACACAGAGATTTCTCTGGCTTTCCTGAATCTCTTGATGATACACACTGTAGTGGGTGAAATACCAAAACGTTCTTGCAGTTGCTCAATGAGAAACATTATTTTTAATTTACTAGATCTTGCCTACTTTTAAACTGCCCTGTCCAAACCTACTTATCTAGTTGACCAGCATAGGGTATGTTTTTGTTTTACTTTAAAGGTTTAGCTCCTCTAATAGCATGTTTAGCTTGCCAAAAATGCTTGACCAACTTGACCCAGCTGACTAACTTGATCAAGCTGGCCATGCAAGCAGACCACCAAAACTGACGTTTACCTCTTGAATATATATAGCTTTTCAATCACCTTAACGATCAAAGACCAGCTTAGATCACATGAAACCAGCGACAAAAGAATCCCATTGCACCCCTGGATATGTATCATGAACATCACATGAACAGTCAGTTTAGAAAGAGCTGCTTCTGCACATTAGTTTGCATATAGGGACTGTGCTGACTTGTAACTTGGCATGTTTTAAAATAGCTTCCTTACTTTTCTATAAAAAAAGTGAAGATGTTGTTTTTTCCTTGATATAGCCCCTATAAACAGCACAAAGTGTTTGTATGGCCCTATATTTAAATGTGCCGCAACAATTCTCCAGCTGTGCTACGGGCATAAATCTTTCCCTGATCAAAGCGACACATTGCTGCTTACACTTTTTGTAAGTATGGAAAATGCCTCTGAAATTGACTGACAACAAATCTCTTATGCAAATAGCACCAATAAATCTTTCCCTTAAAGTCTGTTCCCCTCCCCTCTGCCAGTGTCAAACTACACTTATTCGCACCCACACAATATTATTCACACCCACACAACATACATACGGAGCTGCTCTAAATTTAGAGTTCAATGAAATGGGCTGCTGCAGTGCTTATAGCTTGTCCTTGTTCGTTTCAAGAAGTAGAGATAATGGCGAAAGAGACTTATATATTTGGAAACTTATCTATTTGCCTCGAGTAACTTTTTAATGATAGTGGCAAACAGTCATATCACATTTGCAGGAGAATATGGAGGCAAAACATAGGCTAATAAGATACGTGTGAGTTTTCTTGTCATGGGTTCTGGTGCCAGTTAATGAACGCAGAATTACTGGCTACTTCTGCACTCTCTACTCCTGTAGGGCTATGTGAAGGTCAGATATGCATCAAGGACATCATTATGTGGATAAAGTTATAATGAGAAATTCAGGCCATATTTTTTCACTCTGAACTCAAAGTACAGAATATACAGTTGCCAAGGTTCGTTTTCCAATTCCTGCAATTGTGAGGCCCGGCAGGCCATCTGGATCCACTATAAACTTGCTGTGGATCTGAGTAGACTGGGTCTAACTGGCTCTAACCACTGGGACATGCAATAATAGGTTTTCAGAAAAGATCTGAATCAAAGCACTAAAATCTGACTTTTTTTAGGACCCATATTATACAGTGAGCTAAAAACGTACATGCCCCTCTGCGAGCAGAGTTTCATTCCCAGTAATACTGTAGCAATCTGTTGCCAAAAGTACAAAGAGAATGATTAACCCTGCTGTTCTCTGGGTAAGTAAACCGTACCAGAGAATAACTTTCAGGGAGAACTGTCTTCCAGTGTGGTCACTAGAGGGTGCTCCCAAGTCCAAAATGAAAGTGGACCTGTTTGCTATAGAAATAAAATAAAATAAAATACCAACGCATTGAACTGTGGGAAATGCACTTAGTCCAGTGCTGCTTGGGAAAAGGGTGGCATGCTTTTAGTGTGGTCTTGTTTATGAAACGGTACAAATCCATTAAACCCAGAACTAACTGCCCCCTCAACAGCTTTTTCCCAATAGTGGTTACTCTTTTCAATAACCCAACAAATAATAATCATGTTTTGCACATTCTATCCATTCCTCTGCCAGCTTATTGTGTTGATTTCCTGCAGACATTGTACACTAGGCAAATGAAGTGATTCTCATTCTAATTTAAAAACACACCTGAGGAATGAAAAACACATGACTGCAAGTGTTATTAGGATGTATGTGGCTCTGGCTGCATTAGTAGCTCCTCTCTTATGTTTAGAGTGATTCAGAAGCATCTGTATATGTCATAGGAACATCCCTGGGTAGTTAGAATCCTCCTGCTCTAATGTCAAGTGAACAGCAGTGGTGTTTGAATGGACTCAGGAAGCTCATGACTAACCAAGTTCCAAGTGGTTTGAAACTAGGAATAGGCAGATTTCTTTTTAAGAATTAATACAAAATTGAAATATAGATATTGAAGTGTTTAAAAGTAGTAATTATTATATTTGGTTCAATGATGATTACATATGATGTAAAGATAAAGTAGAAAAACAACAGATTGTATAAATAAATAAGTTATGTAGGATGGAAACAGGTGTATAACTATATTTTAATGAATGAACGAACTGAAGGGTCAGGATCAGATCTGTTTGGTGGTTCCATGTAAACCTGCACATAATTTACAACTCCAAAAAAATCCAACAAATTACATACTGTAGGTAAATTTTAACATAAAAGTGATTTAAAATAAAAAATATATATATGTTTTACATGGTTCATAACTGCAACTCAGTTCATTTCATGGTACAGACCTTTCAGTTGTAGTTTTGTTCTAGTTTTATTAAACACATGTACATATACAGTACACAGACTGCAATCTAGAGGCTGTCTGTAATTATATATTGTGTTCACCTTTTTAAATGTTCTCCAGCACACTTGCGACTGATTTAGCACTTTCTTTCTCCTTAACTTAGCTACTAAAACCAAGATGAAATCCAAACTTGCAAATGATGTCCTCATGTCCTGAGGAAAAGGACCAGTGTAATAACCCAGAAGAGTCCTCAGAGAGGAATAATAACCCATAAGAATGGAGAAAATCCCATTCCCCATCATAGACTTCTCTCTCATAATTACCAGAGCCACCTCTCCTCAAAGGTGAAGGACTCTCTTTCCCAAGCTCTCCAAGATGTGGGACGATTTATTCTCAGCCTGGAATAAGTAGAAAACTACAAAACTGGGTGCTTTTCTTCAAGTTGTAATAATGACTATCACACTTCAGCAGCATTTTAAAAACATGGCTATACCGGATTTCGCGATGTTATTTCCAAATGGCTATAACCCTGACCTCCCAAAGTAGATACTGAATCTCTAGATGGAGTTGCTTTTATATTTAGCTGATTTTCCAGATTTTTACATTTGTAATACAGATTCAAGAGCGATTTAGTCTTTCAAAGTCAAAATTCTTTAGATATTTGTAAATTCTAAAATTTTTAAAGTCAAAAGTCAAAACAAAAACAAGGTGAATGGAAACAGAGCAGCTTTTGGATGGGTACCATGGCTTTAAGGACTAGCCTCATGAATATATAACTTGGTGTCTGGTGTATTTCATCTTTACCTTCTTTTGAAAGATGAATATGAAAGAGATCTAGGAATAAAGGTATGTAATCATGACTGGAAAACTACTTGGTCTACATACTATAGGCTCCAAACTTCTTCATGGAGTTAACTTTAAAGGTATTAACATGACACCTGTTACCATTAAATGTCAACAGTAAAATGTACACACAAAAATGTACAATGTGTTTGGTTATGTGGCAAGATGCAATATTATAGGAAGAGAACACAAAGAACTTGAGAAGATTTTGGCCTAGATATGGCCCGGATCTGGGCCATAAACATGGCATGTAAAACTGATCACAGAAATATGCCAATGCTTCCCATTTAATGACATGTCAGACTTTTATACTTCTACATGTATATTTTAGAGGGCTTACTGATTGCTGGTACTAGCAGAAAATGTGGCAAATCACATCCAGGACAAAATTCAGACAAAACGAGAATCACAGCAGCTCAGCCATGGCAAAGAGCTAACCGCACATTCTCTGCACACACCACAGAACATGTTCATTTCCAGCTTTCACGCCAGCACCATTTATTTGACTCGTCCTAGAAAAGGATGTGCTATCCTCTGAACGAATGTCATTTCAGCTGTTAGCTAAAACCAAACCCGTGTTATTATGTGGCATGTTTGGCCTGCTAACTAGCTCTTTGAAGCCGGCATGCTAAGCTAATTTTAAAGTAGCCTATCAGGCTATAGATCCAAATTCCACCACAGAAGAGGTTTAACTTCCCTTCTCTCCCTTTAAAATCTGGTCACTTAGATTGTTTTAATCATTTAAAGTCAGTGTTTTTTATTTTGCCAGAATCAAACATAATTAAACACAAAATGTTTTTGGAGTAGGTGGAGGTGTTAGCAGGCTAACAAAGCTAACACTAACCAGCTCTTTTTCTCCTAAGTAGGGGTGGCTACTCGATACAAGATCATCACAATACTTAAGTCATAATATAATGTTATTGCATTTTTCTAAAATGCTATGTATCGCAATAACATATATTGCTATATGATGAATTATTACTTAGTTTGATCTGTAAATTAAGTCACAAATAAATATGTTGAGCTGTTAGACACATTAGAATCCACTGCCCTTGATATCTAAGCAACCAGTAATTACTCTAGTAATTATTCTAGTACCAAAAAGAATCACATATAATAAAGTATTACTATTTGTCATCCACAAATCAATATGAAATTGCCACATAAAACATTACGATAATATGCTGTATCCATCCCCAATCCTCCTTACAAATTAGCAGCACTTTTTAACATTTATTAACAGTTTTAAAAAAGCACATATTTCAAAACACATCACCAATGAAATTATACAACATTATAAACCCTTCCCCTTCCAAATCATCATCACCATCTATAGAGCAACCTGGTTATTGATAATTACACTTTCTTTGTATCTTCCTTACTACTGGAAATAAGTTTTGGTCAAATAAAAGAATAAACTAAAATACAATAAATAATAATATCATAATTAAATGAATCATTTACATACAGACAGAACATATGTATCTTTAGCTTTTACATTTAAAAAAAATTCCATCATATACCATATACCCCTTTGTAGTGTCAGGAATACAGGTATACAGGTATGAAAAATAGATACCTTAGTAGAAGCCCAGCTAGCTTTTTCTCTTAAACTGTCATAGGGAAAACTTGATGAAAATAATTTTTTATATATTAGTATCTTTGGCCAAGAGTCATTCAAAGCAGAGGTCTCTCCTCATTGTGTAGCTTATCAAGTGGTAACATGGTAACATGATAACATGGTCATTTCAAAAATAATAAGACCAAACAAGCTGAGGAAGCTTCCCACTCGGTCTTTAGTGCCATTACACGTCGTCTGAGGCACTCCATCAGGAAAAGAAATACCAAAGTCATCAAGGCAAATGATATAAGCCATAAGCTGAAGTGACATAGCAAGACAGGCATTCTCTCTGCCGAGAGCACACAAAGACAGTTACCCATGGACATACCTTACCAACTGGCACCAGAAAAATCACAGTTTTGGTATTTTGCTTTTGTGGGCAGTCTCACAGGTTTCATCCATCAGCTTCTGGTTGTTCCTAGTCACAACCGTGCTTCTATTAGAGCTACTAACGTACAGCTTAAATCGGTTGGTCTCTGTAAAAATGGTGGTTGGGGTTAATGTCTTATCTTAATAACCCTCTTGGTTTTACCAAAACCAAACCATATCTTGACTTGACTTGTACGTCAGTAGGCACTGTTATAACCTGGAACAACCAAAAGTTGATGAAGAAACCTGAGAGACAGAGAAAGTAAAAAACATAAACTGTATTTTTTCAGGTGTCAGTTGGTAAGATATGTCCATGGGTAACTGTCTTTGTGTGCTCTCTGCAGAGAGAATGCCTGTCTTGCTATGTCACTTCAGCTTTTGGCTTATATCATTTGCCTTGATGACTTTGGTATCTCTTTTCCTGATGGAGTGCCTCAGACGACGTGTAAGAAATGGCACTAAAGACCGAGTGGGGAGCTTCCTCGGTTTGTTTTGCTTTATTATTTCTGAAATGGCCATGTGTGGCTTATCAAGTTATCACATGTTTTTCAATGAGGAGCGACCTCCGCTTTGAATGAATTGTTTACCGAGTGCGCCTTATTGCTTATTACACTTGATGTGTCCTGCAGGCTGACAAAGAGAATCGAGCAGAGCGAGACGGCCGTTTGTTTTTTCGCCTCATTTCGGGTCGGCCATATTCTCCCACCTGAAGAACACGCTGCGTATTCCACAAGTGAGATGAAAAACGAGGGCCAGATATTATTTTTCGATGCCTTTCAGATTGAATATTTCGAACCTTTGAGGACCCTGCCGGTTCACACTCTCTAAATGTTTAGATCACCTGCCAAATAAGGACACCTGCGCTATGACTCATACTGACTTCTGAGGCGTCTTCCATTCCTATTTTAGAGCGACTGTGGAGAAATCGTCCCTCTTTATGCAGTGGCATAAATTTAGGCTGCATGAATCTCTCGATATTGTAAGCTTTATGAGGCTCACTACTTTGTAAGCTGTATCATCCTTGCCGTTATCCTACCAGGCCAGGACACATGTGCATGCTTATCGCTTTCTGCTTATCCCATGGACCCTGTAGTCCTTCATAGCGGGAGAAAGAAAATGCCACAGAAGTCAGGAGATTTGTTTGGAGTTTACTCAGAGATGAGGCCTCATTCGGGAGTGTAACAGACAGACTTTCCCTGTTGTGTCTTTTTTTTTCCAGGACTGAACTCCAGCACTTCATTTGTGCATTCTGCTGAAATAGATTACTGTCCCCTGGTGCAACCTCTGGATGCCAGACTGCTTGTTCAAGGTAATCCTTCTAAGACTCTGATAGTGAATAGTGTAATCCTTACTCATTAGAGCAGCCATTGCCATGGCTTTTGTAATGAAATAAGAACAGATGCATTTGAATATGGCAAACTCGACATAGCCATGACATTGCGAATGATTAGTCACCCCAGGTGCTTGGGCCAGGAATGAATTTTGCAGGAAAAATGGAAGCAATAATAGAAAGATTAGCTCTCTGAAATAGAGCAGTAGCAGGAATCTGTGGAACAGGTCGCGGTGCATATGCAGAGACTAAGATTTTCATTTATATATATATCTTCACAAAATGACTTTTATCATTGGATATATTACCTGAAGATGTGGTGATAGTGAAGCAAAGAACCTCTGTAATGATATAGCATATTGAAGATACAAGGTTTGGTTTTGTTAGAATGGTGTTCTATTATATACATTACTGTGCAAAAGTATAAGAGCATCATAGGTAAAGCTACTTAGGTGGACAGTGAGCATTCATTTATTTCAGGAAACTCTAACATTAGAACAAATACAAATAATCTACAAGGGTCTGTGCATGTGAGAGCAATAGAAAGTGAAACAAGACATCAACTAAGCAGCCAACCATCTATTAGTATAGAGAAAAAAAAGCATCACAAAAGATGCATCACTCTCTGACATCACATCAAGCAGCTCATTTTTACATATCACTGCTGCCGGGAAACAAAACCTTGTATCTTCAAAATGAAAACTTTACAAATTACATACTTTTCATGTTAGCCAGTTATCATTGACTTTCCACAGAATGTAAAGGGCAACAGACTTTTTAAAATTTTCATTTTTTTAACAATTCAAAAATGACAACAGTGGAGTCTGAGATGGAGTGGTTTGTTCTGACAGCAGCACCTACACCTCTATTGCTCTCACATGCACAAACCCTTGTAGATTATTTGTATTTGTTCTAATATTAGAGTTTCCTGAAATAAATGAATGCTCACTGTCCACCTAAGTAGCTTTACATATCATTCTCTTATACTTTTGCACAGTAATGTATATAATAGAACACCATTCTAACAAAACCAAACCTTGTATCTTCAGTATGCTATATCATTGCCCAGTGGAGTCTTTTAATGAGGCATAATACAGGACATCCCAACAAAAACACTTTAGAGTGAGAAGGGTGCTTTACGTTGGGAACAGTGTGCAGTAAAGAAAAGGGTTTATGTTTAATCAGCCAGTTAAGTCAGTTCTAAGTGCACAGTAACGAAACCAGCCTGTTTAGTTCTAAGAGATAAACACAAATAGGAAAATGGTCATCCAAAAATAACTTATGCTTTCATGTTTTGGGTACATGAAATCACACATGCTTTGTAAGTGAACCTCAGGGTAAAAATAACTTACAAGATCAATATAAGTTATAAGTGCTGTAAATCAAAGAGACATTATGACAAGTAAAATATAAAAGGACTCTATTCTACAGACTAAACTAAAGCTGTGACACTGACGGGGTTAAGGCCTTGGTCAGATTTTTTTTTATCAAAGCTCGTTTTCGGGCAACTCCCATGTAAATTTGATAAGGGGCTTTTATATAATATATTAAAGCAAAAGGGGAACAAATAAATTCTAAAGTACATAGAAGTATATTGAATGTTATATAGTTTATGCTATTCTGTTATGCTCATAATTTCATTTGTAATAATAAAACAAGCGTAATACAAATTGTATGACTTGCATAGTACTGGCAAATCAAAACCTCATATCAACAAGTCATTTTAGACAAAGGCTCTTCACCAGGCAGGTCTCCAACAGCTACTGCCCCCTGTTTTTCAAAAGAGCTGTTTTGCACACCAGGGGTTGCCCACTACTCCTCCCAGGGGGCTGCTTTCCCAATAATGCTCCCTCAGCCTCTCCTGCTTTCTCTGCCACCCACTGCGCCGTAGACACTGGTAAGAGTGCTGCATGTGTCCGCTGGAGCCTCAGCACTTGACCATGTCCTGGTTTTACATTTATTGGCATTGCCAAATTCATTCCAAACCTATAGAAAGAGTTCCCACTTCTGACACCAAAGGTAGCACTGGTGTAAATAATAAGACTAAAAAATATGGTGCTTTGTTTATTGAACACGGCAGTAATGAAAACTGCCACCAATGCTGTCTGAAACAGCCAGGAAATCAATAGCCATACATCTCCCATACATAATAATCACTAACACTGTCCAAACTTTCCCACAGCCCAGCACAGGGTGACACAGCCAACCCTGCTGCACACATAATGTTCACATCTCTTATTTTCACTTCTCATGAGGCTCTCTACTATCTGCATGCAGTCACAAGCAAAAGCAAAAACCTGAGCACATCCTCTACACAGAGCACACTCAAATTATGGCATTTTGTTCTACATTTTTACTTAATGATTTCTAACATATTATAAAATAATTATAATGAAAATTTTATCTCAAATTCAGCAAAAAAAACCCCAATAACTACGCATGAAGTGTGTGTTCAAAAAATCAAAAATGTGTGCTAACATATTTTCACTTTGAGAATCAGCAGAGGTTGGTGTTTTAAAGGGTGTTGGGGTGGGCATAGGCATAGTGTGCATGTAAATGTTTCTGTCTCTATATGCATTCGTAAATATAAAAAAGCTCCTATATATGACCCAGTTATAAAGCATATCTCATGTCGAAACAGAACAGAATAGGAAGACAGCTTTTTTTTTTTTATAGAAATGCGTATTGTTTGAACCCGCATACAGTCTAGACTGAACTGATAATTATAAAATAGATTAATCATAAAGCAGCATGTACACTGGCCTACATCATGACAGCAATGGTCTCCTTTAACACAAGCACTCTCTCCTGCCCTCAGTAAAACGAGTGGCCCTAAACTTCCAGGAGAATGTAGGAGCATCTGTGGCTTCTCATGTGACTTGAAGGTGTTCATGTAATGTTTCTTAATGACTGAAACTTATAAATAGTCCATGTTAATAAGCAGTGACATTAAAATTTATTCTCATGGGATGAGCTATGCTGAAGTGGAAAATTATCCCCAGATTGGCATTTAGATTCTAATCTAATCAGGGTAGACACCATGGAGAACTATAAAGCAAAGCTTTAGTGCAAATGAAGATAGTTAAAAGTTTGAAATGAAGTGACCTCATATTTTGAAGCCTGTTAGAAAACAAGTTTGATAATGGATAAGAACATTTTTTGAAAGGCCAAAAACAGCCATTTTTCTACACATGGTTTATAGAGAGAGTGAGAGAGATGTGTCCTCAAAGGCAGCGATGTATGACTGCATTTCAACAACAAGCTTAGTATCACTTTGCGGCTAATTCTTGCACCTACACGGATTGCATTGGGAATGCATCAGAGTGGTAAAGACACAAAGCCTTTTTATGTCCTTGTGAGTTTTTCAGAAATGTAAATTTATGGAAATTCCGCCTCCATTTGCATCTTGTCTCAGAGGATCTGTCTGCATGCATAATGTTAAACTGAGTTAATGATAGATTATGTATCTATGGCCAGGAACTTAAATTTTGTGGAGTCATGTTTTTTCATACTCTATTATGTCCGACACTAGAACAAAACAGAGCGTCCTCTTATTGTTCACAGATGCTCTAAATTTAAAAGCTTCACTAAGCAGAGTCAGGTACATATAGCTAAGACTTATAATAAAGATCTGGAATCTTGAAAGAATTGAAAAGAATTTGATCTCAAAGTCTGAAAACTGATCTCGGGGTTGAACCGAGAAGTTTTATTTCGTGGTACACTGTGCAATGGCAAAAAAGACATCTTATCTCGAGTTAAAGTAGAGATATTCAAGAATAAACCTCCACTTGAATAAAAGTGCTAAGTAAAAACAGTAAAGTAAGTATTTACCTTCAAATGTACTTAGATATAAAAATGAAAGAGACTCCAGTTTTACTCTCAGTCCACCAATCTTTTAATAGAAGGTACTATAAATGCTATAAAAGGAACTAGTGTTTGTATAAATGCAAGAAAAGACTCTCGCCAGTCACAAGTGCATGTGTACATATTTCTGTATTGTGGTCTATTTACCCACAAACTCAGGAACAATATGTTTTATCTGTTCACTAATGCTTTGATGTGTGATTGTGAGTCAGTGTTTGCATTAACCCCTTCCAGCTTTACCTACCTTCCTCCTGGAGGTTCTTGATGTAGTCCTGAAATGGACAATTCCATGGAGGCTAAGAATTCATAAGTAAGCTTGTTTTGTTTTGTCAGTAATGCAGGAGCCAGGTTCATAATTACCACTTATCACATCTTCTTTTAACAGCACTCTGTAAATGTTTAGGAACTGAAAAGATCAGTTGCTGTAGTTTTGAAAGTAAAATGTTTCCCATTTTGGCTTTTATATGAAATTTCAGCTGCCCAACCGTTCCAAACCTCCATTGCCATAACTCTTCCCATGGAGCTGTTGTAATATGTCCAAAATATGGTTTGCCATCTTCCTGCTTAAGCTCTGAAAAAGAGGCTGTCTGAGTAGCTGCATGGTTTTCCTCTTTTTCGCCTGAAGGACGCAAATGATTTCCGAAATGAATTTCAACATGTGAATCGTCAGACCACAGAACAGTCCATCTAAAGTGAGCATTGTGCGTGGTACAGTTTTAACTTGTATTTGTGGATGCAGTGAGGAATTGTGTTCACAGACAATAGCTTTCAAAAGCGTTCCAGAGCCCGTGCAGCGATTTACACTCTGTGATTTCCACTACAGCATTGTGTGTATTTTTTAATGCACTGCTGCCTGAGGGCCTGAAGATCACAACCACCCAATATTGGTTTCAGGCCTTGTCCCTTGCATTCAAGTTTCTCAGAATCTTCCTCTGAATCTTTTATGACAGTATGTACAATAGGTGATGGAATCTTCAAGCTCTTTGCTATTTTACATTAAGGAATGTTACTGATGAATTGTTGGATGAATATGAAAACATGTCTTTTACAGAGAACATGCAAATGAAAATAAATACAGTTAGTACAGTTAGTGGACAATTTAAATATTTAAATTTCTTATGGTTATTTAGAAATTAAATACATTGTATATTTCTATGTTTGTGTATGTGGTCTTGTAATGCTATATTTGTGAGGACAATATGAAAATTTGAAATTTCACTTCACTTTTTATGAAAGTGAAGATATTTTGATGGTCCTCAGTTAAGCATGTGTTATTTTCACCATATATAAAATTGTGCATTTATTGCATTTCCACCTCCTGACTATGTGTGTCATACAGGATGACAACATGCAAAGTGACAGTACTGACAATGTGTAGGGACTCATTTTAAACAGGGATAAATCCATCTATTATAATTCAACCACAGTCTTCTTTTATAGCAGTGTGATCTGAAAATGTGTCCTTTTAAAGGACAGTGCCAATGTCAATTTGCTGAATTTAACATACTGGAAAAAAACTGTGCCTGTGCAAAAGTTTTGACACAATTTATCTTATATTTATTATATTTATTTACATCACATGACAATCAATAGAAATTGTGCAGTAGAATTAGTGGAAAATGTTCATATTTAAATTTGTTCTATGTAAAGCATGTGTTACTTTCAATTAGAGCATAAGCAGAACATGCATTTTTACACGTGTGGCTGCGTGTGTGTTCGTGTATATGTGTGTGTGTGTATGTGGTCTTGTAGTGCTATATTTGCCTCACTCAGACATGTGTTGCTATCACCACATCTGAAATTGTGTTTCATTGTATTTCCAACTCTATCGCTATATCCATAATACAGGATACGACAACATGCAGAAAGACAACACAGAAAATCTCTCGGGACAAAGTTAAACAAATAAGGATAATTATTTTTTATATAAAATGATAAATCAATTTTAATGCAAGTTTAAGGTTTTTCAAACTATTTTAAAGCACAAGAATGTAGAATGTATAACACAATGCAGATTATATGTCTTGCAACACATGAAAATAAATGATAGTAAATAATATGTAGGACAAATTAAAATTTTGATCTAGTAAGGAAATTTTGCTGGTCCTCATGTTTTGTTTCCCCACATGAGAAATTGTGTGTTTCATCGTATGTCCACCTCCAGGCTATATGTATTATACAGGACAAGATAACAAGCAATGAGACAATATTGACAATGTGGAGGGACCCATATTAATCAAACAGAGATAAATCTTTCTGTTCAAAGCAGGCACGATGGGAGACAGGCGCCCAAGAGAGCAGGCAGGACCGCACTGACTGCATGGAGGGGCCAGGATTGGTGCAAGGACAAAAGGAAGGTGAGACTGCATTCAATTCATTATGCACCCGACATGATTTATCGGAAGACGGAAAGAAACGTGAGAGAGTTTTGGGCTCCTGTCCTCGTTCCGCGGATTTTCTTTTTTTTGACAGGGGAAATTTGGGAAATATATCTTTTTGGTTGCCTGCCGTTTTTCATTATGTCTAATAAAGCTTCATTTATTGATGAACTGGTGGCAATAAAACACAAATATTCAGGTTTGGGAAATTTGCCCAGGAGGGGAAGGGAAAAAAACAGAACGACTTTAACAACTTTCTACAGTTTGCCAAAAAGTTCTGTTAGCTTGATAAGTGCCATCCAGACTCCATGGTGTAACAGATGTGCTTAATAAGTAGGATACTCAGGAGCAGCTGTATGTTGAATACTGGTTCATTGACCATACAAAGACAAATGGCTAACAGCTGGTTCCTCCACTGCAGTCACGTCTCCAAAAGAGCCTGGTTTCTTTAGATCATCATTCAGCAAATCCCATGGCAAGGTGATGGTACTCAACCAAGACTCGCCGTGCTGAGCATTCCTTCTGAGCCTGACGGAGTTCTGCGTTTATGCGGAACTTTAATCCAAATTTCAGCGCAGCACACATGCAGATGACTGTGTTATACTGAGGACGATCTGCAATAAGGTCCTTCAGGCTAATTCATGAAGGCGACATATGAGGCATATCAAAGACTTTAAAAAAACATGTTGTACTGCACTAATGTATATGTGTCTGAGTGGTCTGTGCTATTCTTTATGGAAGAATTAAATGCAGAGCACACAAAGCGTTGCTATATGCTGTTTGAGTGATTGATTAGAAAAGCAGTGTATAGCGAGGCGACTCGAGGGTATTCTCTTTCACTAGAAAGCCTTGATCAGTATGTCCATATATTTACATAATGATGCCGCAATTATTGGAGAATCGATGCCCTTTATAATGAAGTGCTAAATCTGCCATTAGCAAAAACAAATACATGCTCCTACATTGGAGTCTGACATGTAGTTGTGAAGGTGCATAATATGCCCATTTGTAGATCATAAAGCAGACATTGCACATTAGTTGGAGTGCTTGGTAAACACACACGTTTCCATTAAGTCAATGTTTTCCAGCTCCAGTTCTGGAGACACATGCTATTCTATGTAGTTTCGTGGTTGCTCTGCCTCTGAGTCATATCATTAGCTAATGATCAGGTCCTTCTTGAGCTTGCTTGTTAAAACAAGGACAGAACACAAAGGCAGGCAGTGTATCTTTTGTTGTCACAGGATCATTTCGGCTTTGATTCAGTGTTCTTCTATTTTCTGACAGTCACAAGTCATTCTGTCTCTATGTAACTATGAACACTGTGATATATGCTGTACAGTATGTAAATATGTGACAGGGGAACACTTTGGTTCTTTAATGCCTCACATTGCATTCTAAACAGAACGATTACTATGAATACTGTCAGTTTTAATTTGAGGGTACCTACATCCATTTTCAGTTAGGAATTACAGTCTCTTTCAAACAAAGCCATTTAATCCTTTCATTTTAGGAGACCAAGGAGAAAGACAGTTGGTCACTGGTTTCTTGGCCAGCTAAGAGCTGTTGCATAGCTACTACCAACAAAATCTCTAGAGGTGTTTCTGGCACTTGTTACTGTTATCCCTCAACATAAAAACCAAAGACGTGTCAGTGCCATAGTTAGGCTGAAAACTTCAACACAGTGAAAATAGTAGGCCTGTCCAAGTCAATAGTTTGGTATATTGCTAGACCGCAGAAAATCATTGGAGTAAATGGACCAAGACTTAATCAATAACTGTGAAAATAAAACTCATTTTGACTGTTGAATACTTTCCAGGATGTAGATGGCATGACCTCATTACAAGATTTAAACCCTTGTCTCAAGTACATGATGTTTAATGTTTGCCTAAAGAATTATATTCATAAGGACAGGGTGAATTCTGAATACAAGCATTCTAGCCTAATGCTTTATAGTTTATTGGAAGGTGTTTTACATTACAGTGGGACAATGATCCCAAACATATTATTAAGACGACTAAACGTTTTAAATCAATTTTGCTTACTGAAGATAAAACATCAGCCCCCAAACAAGCAGGAACTGAAAACTGTTGCATTACAGACCTGTCAAGATTCAAGCTTTATTCTGATATGCACAGAGAAACAAGCAGTTACACTGTACAAAGAAATTCTAACACTGCACTAGCTCTCAAACTACAAGTACTAACAATTACTTACAAGTCTGACAGGCATAGTAGCAGAACATATGTACAGTATACAATATTACTGCAAATGACAAACCTGTGCAATAGCAGCCAATACAATTGCAATACACTAATCATAGAACAAATAATTGAATTCAAGACACCCTATGTGAACAAATAATTGAATTCAAGACACCCATATTTCCGGCTGCCTGAAATTGTAGAATAGTATTTAAAAGCGGGTGTGTAAAATGTATGGCATGTTTAGTATTTTAATAGAGAGACTGATGAAGTCATAAGGACAGGATGGATTCTGCATAAAAGCATTCTAACCGCCGAGGTCCAGCCCAATGCATCATAAATCATTGGAGGGTATTTTACATTTCAGTGAGACATTGGTCCCAAACATTCTACTACGGTGACTAAACTGTTTTTCATGCATTTAACTTACTGAACCTAAAATTAAAGTCCCAAAAACATAAGCGTGAACTGAAGTCTGACAGCATTACAGACCTGGCAGAGCATCATTAGGAAGAGACATATAGTGATCCAGGCTATGGATCGTAGACTTTGGCATGCAATGAACTGGCAGCACACTACGCATGCTACAATAATAAAATTCTAGACAACGCATATATCTGTTCATTTCTGACCCCCTGAAATTGGTAGATAGTACCAATAGTGGGTGTGTAAAATATATGGCGTGTTTAATTTTCTCAGTATATTAACCTTATGGCCATTGTTTCATTTCCAATCCAATTGGCTGGGGTACAAAGCCCAAACAACGAAAAACTCATACTGCAAAAACCCTTGTGAGCTGTAGACGACTGTAGACTGATGTATGTTTGCAATGTCCCTGGACATTAGGCATTTAATTAAGGCTACATGTAAGTTTCTAACTTAATTAGCCAGAAAAGTACTATCAAAGCCAGAATACGAAATCCTGTCAACTTGACCACCGTCTCCAAAAAGCTCTGAGGCGCTTGGCTCAAACAATGCTTCTTCTGACAACTGTGCATTGTGCGTATCTCCTCAGCGGGCTGTGA
The DNA here is from genome assembly GCA_024036415.1 of Prochilodus magdalenae. NCBI lineage: Eukaryota > Metazoa > Chordata > Actinopteri > Characiformes > Prochilodontidae > Prochilodus > Prochilodus magdalenae. Next base: position 118,084 of record JAMWET010005218.1, on the reverse strand, counting down.
GCTTTTCTTTTCTGCAGCTTAAACTGCAAGCCGATTAGCTCACCTTATTGAAAGGTGAGACTTTGTCTGTAAACAGACTCCCCAGTGTTACGAGCTTTTCCATTCATATATCAATCAGGGACCTCGCTCCTCCTTTACAACTCCTGTTGATAACAGCAGCTGCAAACTACATTGTGATGTTTCCGTTCTGAAACCAAAACTGAATGTTTTGTGGCATTCTATAAAACTGATAGTGTAGTATAGTGTAGAATTAAATAAAATATCCACCATGTGGCAAAAGCGCTTCCAGCAGATTCATGTTTCAGTCTTGGTTATTGGCCAGCAGGTCCTGGAAGTCAAGACCATTCACATCTTGTAGTAAAGTAACCTGATGGGTAGCATGGTGGGACATCAACAATAGGAAATGACCCTTGCAAAGAGTATTATCAAAAATTCATATTTTAAGGTAGAAAGATTAAACATAATGTGAATTAAATTCTACCAACTGATTCCATACTTAATAATATAGGCATTATATAGGTTTTTTTCAGGAAACTCATTGTCATGGTAACATTTGCTATATGAAAATATCATCCTTCCTTCCTCTGGCAGAGAAGAATGAAAAAACTACAGTTTAATCAGACTGTACAGCTGGCACCTTTGAGCCCTTGGAAAGTGACATATAGAGCGAGGCAGCATGCTTTGCTTTAAGAACAAAATAATTACAGGAATATCTTTGCTTGTTACTCCAGCACACCTATCATATATTGTAGCAACATTTTGTATTTCTAAATGTGTATTCCTGATATGAAATCATCATCATCAAATTCAGTATTAAGAGACATTTCCATCATGTCATGATGATGCTTGAGATCTTCCAGCATGGTAATACATGCGTGCACAAAGAAATTCTTATATAATTGCTTTTTTTCCCCTTTTTGGAAAAAGGATTCAGTTTTAGTTAGATGAAAACAAGGTGTAATATGTGTGTCACATTCTGCCTTGTCCAGTTCATGTTTGTCTGTCTTGTCATGTCCATGTGCTCCTTGTTGTCTTGCTCCATGTGCTTCTGTTTGTTTTGGTCATGTGCTCCTCTTGTCTCCGCCCTTTAGTCAGGTCCCTTGTTTGTAGCCCCGCCCCTTCCCAGGTGTTCCTAGTTAGTCTTGGTTCATTTATACTCCCTGTTGTCCCCTGTGTGTTTGCTTGGTGTTTTGTGTTCACGTTGGCTGTTTGATTCCTTATCTGTTAGTTTTGTAATCTGGTTTCTAGTTCCCTCTGTTTGCTGTGTTCTTTGGTTTTGTTTTGTCCTTTTGTATTGATTAAACACTTGCACTTACATCCTGCCTCTACGTCTGCTATCCCAATGTGCATGTCTGTTTTTGCAATCTTCAGTTAAATATAGATTATTAATATACATTCACATTGCTGACCAGAGTCAAATGCAAAATGCCTTTGGGCTTGTGGGTAGTTGTTCTTCTGAATCAGTCCTGCAAACAGAATCGTAATAATGTAGAATTCTTAAAAAATATAATTAATAACAGAAGTACATTCTTTGGAGCAATGTTTGGTTTCCCTAGAATCTTTTTAAAGTGTAACATAAACATCCCACCCATCCCACAAATAAACATTTTCACCTGTTTTGGCCAACATGTTATAATAATAAGCATTAAATGATCTTAATAACAAACCATTAAACTTACAGATGAAGTGACCTAGTATGGGAAGTTTTTCCCTTAAATTTATTCTAATTGTGAAGTTAAGTGGGTTAAGTTACAGGCAGGCTTTTACAGAAAAAGTGTCCATTTTGTTTCGCAAAGCACTGATGACTTCAAACTGTTGGAGACATTGGCAGGTTAGCTGGGAGACAAAATATTCTCTTTTAAGTTTGAATATGGACCCTGACCAGCCCAAACAATCAGCAAAAGCCCTTCGGCCACTTCATTACATACACCCAGATCTATGAGGTATCTACACTCATTTAATCAGCTTCACTTATCACACTGGGACACATTGTAGTTCTACAACTACAATGTGTTGTCCATCTGATTCTCTGTATGCTTTGTTAACCCCTTTCAGTCTGTTCTTTAATGGTCAGGAGCCCCACAGGACCACCACTGAGCAGGTATTGTTAGGGTGGATCTTTCTCAGCACTGCAGTGAGACTGATGTGGTGGTGGTGTGTTAGTGTGTGTTGTGCTCATATATTTAATTAACAGTATTGTAGAAATCTGCTGTATTCTCACAAAAAGAGCACGTTTGTTTCAAATATGAAGAGTTCTGTCATTACAGCCACTCTCACTAAAACATTAATGTAAGTATTTACTGAGTTATACTTGTATAAGACTTCTTTTGTTCAGTAACACCACAGAGTTAACCACTCTGTTATAACACGTTATAATGCTTAATGTCTTGATAAAGTACACTAAACAATCTATCTAATGTTTAGTACAGTAAAAGTGAATGGACATCTTGTTTTTTGGTCAGTCCCCTTATCCTACATTGTTTGTTACGTCCCACCCCATCCTGGTCAGTCGCTTTGTTTTTTACCATTTTTGCTTGAAATGAGCAGAAATAACCTGCTGATTTAGGCATCACAGCTAGAACAATTAACTTCCCTTAATTTGAGTGTAAACCAAGGCTTTATACAAATACAACACTGTACTTGTTTCATTTTTACTATTTTCTCAAACCAAAGACTGCAAAACAGATGTGTAAAATCTCATTTAATGTGTGATTAAGTGCTGCTATGGCAAGTGAGGTGGCAGCGAGACAATGCAAGGGACCCCCCCCACCCCCTGCCCCCAATAACAATGGGTATTCTTCACACTGGTGACTGGGTATAGTACAAGGAGACTAAATATGTTCTCGCTTTTAATAACGTGTATCGCAAGCACCTTTGTCCTGTACACTCAGTAGTGTGCTTTGTAGGTTCAACCAAAAAGAAGTAGTTCATGTGGTACTAAGTGATTGAACTCCCTTTAAAAACTGCTGTAACTGAAAGAATCTTTCAGCCAAGCTGCTTTTTAGGTTGAATATAACTAGTTCAATTGCTTTTTTTCCACAACTTGTACTTATTACAGTGTATTTGGTAAAAAGAATCACGTGAAGTACGAGCATATGGAAAGTTATTAAATTGAAACCTCTTGATACCCAGCTGTTGACTCACTATCCAGCTGTTAATTTTACAAATAGAGCTGGCAGAGTTTTGACAAAGACTGAGCTCCTCATTTCCCTAACCAACCCCTGGCCTGCATTCTGATAAGACAGCTGCAAGGACGATTCAGCTCAGAGACGACAGAGACGGGAGGATACGCTGGCCTCAAACACAGTAATTTATGCTAACAGCTCTACAGAAGAACAGCCAAAGGTTTTTGACTCCCTCTTACCTTACCAGACGCTTAATTCCAGTCAGGCAGCACCACATTCAAAAGAATCTGCCTCTGACCTCATTAATTGATCGCAATGGGAGCTTGCAAAGTTCATAAAACACCAAACCGGCAGCAACTGTTTGGACAGACTACTGAAACAAAATAATAGCGCAATGGTATTCCATATCCCAAGGACATTTAGAGACATTTCAGTTATGTTTTGCCAGTCTAAGCAGATCCTCTCCCTCGCAATGTCCTCTGCTCTCGCTATGGGAATGTTTATTCCTGCTTGATTTCACACATGCAGTTTTGTTTCTCAATGCCTGTGCACAGCAAGATTAAAACGTTGTATGTGCAAAAGTAGAAAGCCACTCTTCTTACTTTTGACCATCAGACTAATTGTCACACAGATATACCCAGTCATGTGACTTAGTTGCAAATTGCTCCTCCAACTATTAGTAGCACTTACTTTTCCAGCCTTTAGTTTCCCCTGTCTCAACGGTTGTTGTGAAGTATTGCTGCCATCAAGTTTTAATACTTTTCATGAAATTGGAAAAAGTCACACTTTTTTCCCAACATCTGTGTTTTATGTTCTACTATGAATAATATATGGGAAATTTTAACATTTTATGCAGCATCCCAACTTTTTTGGAACTGGGGCTATAACTAGTTTTTTAGTCAGGACATTTAGTGATGTTAAGGTCTAAACCCTCCATGCACTTGTATCATGCCAGTCACCATTTTAAAAATCCTTAAGCAGAAAAGGAATTTCAGACATCTGTTAACTTTTTAATTTCTCCTAGCTATTCGTGATTTGTAGGAACTAACAAATATCAAAACTAAACATTGTCTTTGTACAGGAAGTTGTTTTGGCAAAAAACAATGTCCTCACATTAGGCTAAAGGGTCAACATTTTAAAAAGCTGAGTATCATGGTGCAAAGACGCAGAAATGTAATTTCTTCATATTTGGACACAGGGTGTCAGGAGGTTACGAACAGTGTGAAGAAATATCTAATTGAAGCAGACAAAATGAGTTAAAGTGGAGATGCTATGGCATATTGTTGTGTCTTTGATAAGACGTACAGTACCAGTCCATGGTTTAGATGCTGCTGCATTTAGATAATAACGGGTTTTATAATGCATAACTTTAATTCTGCCCCCGTTTCTCCTAATTGTTCTGCATCTTCTTTATTGATTAGTAAACTTTCATTCCACATATTTGCTTTTGTCAAAATATTGTACACGTATTTGACTGTTTGACACACTTTCAAACCCATAGTAGTTCTCCCAATATCGAGTCTTGAATTGCTGTTAGGAGTCCCATTTGCTAAATAATTATAATCATTTGTCTAGAATTGAGCTCAATTAAGCACAGTCTCTCCATTTCCTTTTACAATACTATATTTAAATAGTATATTAGCCACGTGATTAACATAACTGCTGTGTAAAATGTGACTCCAGCTGTCGCCCTTATATTTTTATATATGTCGCCCTTAATCACTACATTCTCTTTGAATGCCGGGTTATCATATTTGTTCAGAAGGCCATACTTCGAATAGAGTGAATAAGATAGTGTGCATTTTCAGGTTTTAACTCAATTACTAGATGATTGAAAGCATTTTAAAATGTTGCCCTTTAAGGCTTTATGTCTATATAGCAAAGATTTTATATAAATGCTACTGAACTGTATTAACCTGATACTAAAATGCAGCAACTGTTCACAAGGCTTTCCAGTAACATGCTTGTATTTTTGCCATTTTAAGGTAAGTGCTCATTAAAATGGGAAAATGAAAGGGCATGTTAGAAAATATAAAGGGGCCCTCATTTTGTGTGTATGTGTGTGTGTGTGTTTGTGTGTGTTTGTGTGTGGTATGTGCATGTGTGTGTGTGAGAGTGTGTGTATGTGAGTGTGTGTAAGTCCATGTGAATGTGTGCTGCTTAATTTCTGAAGATGCTTCATGCATAACCTGCCAATCAGCATTAATGTTTTAGCATGCAAGGAATTTGTGCTATTACCCAAAGGAGCGGGTATCAGATCTGATTAATGCAGTCTTACAGCATGCCTATGCTATTGCAGGAGCGTGAATCTTAATATAGACTTTGAAGGAGCAGGTGTAAACTAACGTCTTTCAGACCGACTGGTAACTCTAAGCAAATGCAGTTCACCGAATAGGAGCCTCTCGTTTGTTATTTCCGTTTTGTCTGAGTTCTCTTCACACCAACTGGAGCAGCTTTGTGACTCTACAGTCATAGAAAAATAACAAGAGTATTGTGATATTGTGTTTGTTAACACTTTACTGGACACATTCATAAGACTACAAGTCATAAAAGCCTTGCATGACAACCAACATAACCCTACATAAACATTTATGAACACTTATTCAAAGAGGCCTACTATTTCTTGGGCTGGTTTTGTCACTTTTGATATCATTTAAACCTGACACTTGAAGATAAGCATTTTTGAATATCTCCATGGGTTTATGTTGGTTGTCATGAAAGGCTGTGCAGGTGTTGTGAATGTTGCTCTTCAATAAAGTGGTTTTAATGGATGGACTTTTTAATCTCAGTGTTACTGAACTCTACTAAAGTTTGAGTACACTGATAAATCAATGTGATGATCAGTTATTAATCTCAGCGTTAGTTTTCCTTTGAGAGATATTGGAGCTGAACAGTCTCTTCATGTTAGTAAGTGAGAAGCTTAGCATCAGTGTTACTTTTGTATGTACTGCTGAACAGTTTAAATGTATTAACATATTACCAAATAAAGCAGACAGATCACAAGTAGTCTAAAATTAATCCAAAATATATTTTAATAACTCATTTGCAGTTTACATTTCAATGATTGACTCAACACTCCTTGTAAATTAGTGAAGTGAACAAAAATAGGGGTATCTCCCTATGAGATAACAGGGTTCAAGCAGGGACAACCTGGTCAATAGACTGGTTAAATGACCAGTGGACTAACTTGCAAAGTAATTTGCATCTTATGGCTGTTGGCAACTGTTTGTATTATTGAATGACCAGGCTCAATGCATGGAATGCAAAAGGGAAAACTGCTGAAATCCCGGAGAGGGAGATTGCTGATGCCAATCAAATAATCACTGGAAAGCTAATTACAGCAACTGGCCATTAGATTAAGACTCAGATAACAGAAATGCTAGCTGTACGATAACAAGAACAAAAAGAAAACAATTATCCGGATTAATGCGAGCATGCAGAATTATTATTACTGTAATAAACAAACAGACTTATGTATTAGTTTTAGTGCTATAAATAGAGCAAAGTAGAAACCAGATTTTTATTATTTCCCTTTTTTCAAGAAAAATGGAGAGGACTGTGATAAGAAAGAAACAGCCCTGTGCAAACTCACGCAGCCTACTTCCTTGATTTGACAGCAAGTCTTGGCAAATTACTGTGTTAGTATGAAATACCCACAGGCACTCTTTTGCCTACAGTGTTTAAAACCCTAAAATAACAAACAACAACAATCTACCAGATGATCATGGATGTTTTTTGTGTCAAAACATGAAATTTATATAAATCAAAGCCTCCCTTTCTTATATGGTACATAAGGATTGTGACGTTATGCCCTCATACACTGGTAAAGCCTCTCTCATTTAAAACACTGGCAATATGTTATGTTGTTTAGCCAAGTGCCAGTCAAATTTACAGGCATTTCAGTGCTCTAAATTAGCTGTGATTAAAGTGAAATTGGCCCCTGATAATCATCTCCACCTCTATCTACGCCCTAGCATCAAATAAAAATATTCCTCATGTTTATTAATGATGATCACACATGAGTGACAAGGCTGGCTGTGCTTGCACACTACTGATGTACACCGGGAGCTGTCCGTGGTGCTGCAGCCCAGTTGAGCACTTTCTCTAACAGTCCAGATTAGTTTAGATTGGAACAGAGGTAAGGGGGAATTATTGCAAAATGTTGTAATAGACAAAAATAGGAGTAGAGGTTATCAGTCGTTTATTAGCCATGGTTAATCTCACAAATATAAGGTGCAGTGTGAGAAATAACCTTTGGTATTCGGGGGGGCCCGTGTTGACCGGCTACTAACTCACTAGCCATCAGCAGCAGGTTTAAAGGCAACAGAATGTTGGGTTCAACAAATCCTGATTCACTCTTTCCGCCAAACTTGGGGAAACTGCCCAAGGTTTACTAAGGCAAGGCATATCAGGCTCATTTCAGAGGTATCTTGGATATAGTTACCATTGCTAGGCTATGAAGGACCAACTGGGTGAACCAATATGCTATAGCATCACCCTGAGGTAGACCAGTGCTGCAGCTCTAGTTAGGAAGACTAACAAACACAAAAGCAGTGGGTAACTGTGAGTGAAGCAGGCCAAACAATAACTTTTCCCTGAAACTCTGTGCCATAAAATTATAAGTTTATATGCAGTAAGCCCATCATAATTTAAATTGCAATACATTGAGGGAGTCTCAGTATTTCACACCTTGATTAGGTGAATAGTTATGATCACAAGGAAATCACTGACCACATGTTGTATTATGTGATATGTGACCCAGCAGAAAAGGAGGATATTGGTGAATGAGGCCAGTGTCTTTTTCTTATCTGGTCCTGAACTGTATTTTTGTTTGTGTTTTGTGTTGTTGTTTAAGAGGTTGTTGACTGCGTAGACATTATCATATGGAAACTCGTGCAGAAAAGGCAGCCAGTGTCTTGTTCACTCATGTTTTGACATCTTCAAACCTTCCAACCACTTTTACTGTACTTTAATCAGGGAAATGTGATTGTATTTGTGGTTCATTAAGCACAGTAGTAATTAAGTGCAATAGATGACTCTTCATTAGAGATTATGCCAAAAGCCCATGCAATGACATCATGATGACCTTGCTGACATGGAAGCACAGGATGTAGAACCCCACAGCCAAAATAAAAAAAAAACCTGATCAGCCAGCAGGGTTCCACTGTCCCCGAAGCCATGCCTATGGCTACAGAGACAAGAGTAAAATGACTCTTCTGTTCAAACAAAGCCTTTTTCAGTGGACAGTGGAGGTTATTTGTATGGTTTTATGTTTTTTGGTGTCATTTTGCAACCTCTGCTTCTACATCCTGAGCACAGCTGAAAGATATTTTACTGATCATTGTTGCTTGAATCTATAAAGTCTGAGTGGCCTCTCATTCAGTGATGCTCCATATAGGATACCTCAGATAAGTCCATTCCTCTGCTTCTGTGAGTTCTGGATGATTACCAATGTCATCAGTCCCTCACAATCTTCAAGCAGATTCCCGAGAGAGCTGAAGCTTTGCTTCCACATCACCAATGTCATCATCATATCACTGTATCACCGTATGACAGTCATGCAGATATTACATTTTACATTTACATTAACCTTTATGGCATTTAGGTGATGCTCTTATCCAGAACAACTTACAAGATTATTTGCATGATAGGGAGTCCAATTTAGTCTTAGGAGTCGTCCCAAGGACTGTTTTTGGTGTAGCACAGCACCATGGCAGGTAGTGGTGTTATCCGCTGAGTCCTTATAGACTTTCAGTTTTCAGTAAAATCCACAAATACAGCTTGAGGCAGTAGCTCAGGGAGTCTACCACACAATAAATATGGTAGATACTGAAGGGTACCAGAGAGGGCAGTGGTAAGGAACTACTGATCTTTAAAGAAGGCATCGACTCTTGCGTGGGTCACTGCAGGGAACGGGGATGAAAGAAGTATGCTTTGCTTTGTGCTGTTTCTAGTGGCCAGTAGAAATGATATTTTAGTGATTTCTGCTGGGGAGGAGTATACATCATGCTTTTCTCTCTGTTTTCAGATTTGTGCTTCTGTTTTTTTTTTTTTTTTGGTTTTTTTTTTTGGTTTGGCTCCAAAACTTTGCAGTGTCTGTGGTGATACAAAGACATTCGCACACACATGAGCTATGTAATTTTGTAGTTGGGGTATCAGTAGTACTGTGTTTTCCTTGGAGAGACAGAATGGATATTCCATTGTTTTCAATGAACCAACAGCGAGCATGCAGAATTATTATTACTGTAATAAACAAACAGACTTATGTATTAGTTTTAGTGCTATAAATAGAGGAAAGTAGAAACCAGCTTTTTATTATTTCCCTTTTTTCAAGAAAAATGGAGAGGACTGTGATAAGAAAGCAACAGCCCTGTGCAAACTCACGCAGCATACTTCCTTGATTTGACAGCAAGTCTTGGCAAATTACTGTGTTAGTATGAAATACCCACAGGCACTCTTTTGCCTACAGTGTTTAAAACCCTAAAATAACAAACAACAACAATCTATAAGTTTTCTCATGGATGTTTTGTGTCAAAACATGAAATATATATAAATCAAAGCCTTCCTTTCTTATACGGTACATAAGGATTGTGACGTTATGCCCTCATACACAGGTAAAGCCTTTAAAGAAGGCATCGACTCTTGTGTGGGTCACTGCAGGAAACGGGGATGAAAGAAGTATGCTTTGCTTTGTGCTGCTTCTAGTGGCCAGTAGAAATGATATTTTAGTGATTTCTGCTGAGGAGGAGTATACATCATGCTTTTCTCTCTGTTTTCAGATTTGTGCTTCTGTTTTTTTTTGTTTTGTTTTTTTGGTTTTGGCTCCAAAACTTTGCAGTGTCTGTGGTGATACAAAGACATTCACACACACATGAGCTATGTGATTTTGTAGTTGGGGTATCAGTAGTACTGTGTTTTCCTTGGATAGACAGAATGGATATTCCATTGTTTTCAATGAACCAACAACAGATAACTCCAACAAGGTTTCCAACTTTAGCCATCAATAACAGCAGGAGATTAAGCTGGATGTTGATGTCTTAGGGAGCCATGGAAGTCTGGCATCAGCAAGTCTGGAATGGCATGCTCCTTCCTTTTTCCACCTTAAATAAACAGTCAACATGAAGCTCTCCTCTAATGAGCATCAAAAGCAGTTTTCCCATGTTTTTCCACTGTTGCTTGAAAGCACAGCACAAGTTACAGCAAAATGTAGCTTTTAGATATCCCATAATTATGTAATAGAGGTTGTTATGATAGTGTAGCATCCTGTCGCTGGCTTGTTCATCCGTAGATAAGTAGGGAGTGGTGGGCCACATGCAGAGCCTGGAAGGAGCGTTATACTGGTACTCAGAGAGACTTTGAAAGTTGTGATAAAAGTGTGTAGCTGTGTTGCATGTGCAACATTGTGCTTGGTTGGTTTGGGTTTTTAATTAGGAAGATTTGGTTTTGGCCTGCCTGCTTTCCAGCCATTTGGTTAGTGCCGGCAGTGGTTCTCCTGGGCTGCTGTGATCAAGCATCATGATTCCTACACAGGCACTACAATACCCTCTGTCTGTCACACTCACTCATCTTCTGAATTGCTGAATCACTTAATCCTATTGCATTGCAGGAGGTGCTGGAACCTACACCAGCATTCAAAGGGTGGAAGAATGGAAACACCCTGGACAGGCTGCCAATTTATTGTAGTGCAGACATACACACCTGGGGCAGTTTAACATTTCCAGTTCACCTGAATGCATGTCTCTGGACTGTGGGAGAAAACAGGAGCGCCTGGAGGAAACTTACGCAGGTACAAGGAGAGCATGCGAACTCCATGAGAACTGCAATAGCCACTGCAATAGCCTAAAAAGTGCTATTACCCAAACTATCATAACAACCAACACACATCAATCCTGCCTTGTTATCCGTCTATACTTTACACAAGTTTAACTCATCTTGACCTCCTCTGGTTTTTGATTCTGCATGTCCTCTGTATCACAGCTTTATATTTAGAGCTGAAGTTGCAACAAACTATATTTAATATACAAGTTGTTTCTATTCATCTGCCTTGGCCTGGAAAAAAAAACACGAATTCACCTCTGCTGCACATCATTACAGCAGATAAAGAAAAAGTGATCTGACGCCAGTCAGAGGTCTGAGGGGTATACTGATTGCCATAAAGGCAGGCTAATGCAACATTAGTGCCACTCCACAGAGCTTCTCTTACAGGGGACAGCAGGTGATGGGTTACCTCCATTCTACTTTGTTGGAGTTTCACATACAGTGAATGTCTAACATAACACTTTAATGGCCGCTATTTTTCAAAGTTATGCAGGTCAATGAATGCTCGCAGCAAGCAGCCGAATGCCTCTCCATGCATTATAATGGAGAAAATGAATGCTGAGCAACATGCTGAGGATACACCATTTAATATATACTCTGTAAGAGCCTTATCTAAAAATAATGCACAAATATAATTTAATAATGATGAATTAAATAGGAATGTCATTCTTCATACTGCCTAACACAGGCATATGATAAAGCTGAGAGTTGCTTCAAAGCCGCAATGCAGCTCAGTCATGCTATTGAACAAGTGCCCTCTCACTGACTGTGTTTACACACTAAAGTTCTATGTTACATAATTAAATTAAATAATACCTCCCTCTCTGTAGATTTAGTGGCCAAATGGAAGCTATCAAGCCATTGTTACTGTAATGAGAAAGTGCCGGTGACAGTATGTGGAGGAGAGGTTTATTAGGCAATGCTACAACAATGGTCTTGAAGATGCATAGACATTTGATCAAGTAACCACTTCAGGAGGTGGTCTGAGGTGCATTGGGACCACATTTAGCAGGGTACACCCACACACACATACATAGGTGTAAACAAGACGCATTCAACAACCTAAGCCCCTCCCAGTACAGCCCATGTAGTACTTCACTGGGCACGTCATCTGTGTCTACAAGAAGGACAAACATGAAGGGCGCACATGTTTGGGGAATGAATGTAATGAAATGTATAGTAGCAACAGGGATGGATACTGCTGTGCAAAAATACAGATGATAGAGGCTGAACGGATAAACAGTTGGTAATTGGTTTCTGTGTAACAAGTAGATTTGCATGTTCCCTCCCACGGAGCAATCAGATTTTACTAACCGGGACTACCACATCTAAATGCATTCAACTAAAATCTTATCAGGATACAATCCAGACACAAAGTGGCCAGTTGTACATTGTACACACTGTGCAGCACCAGATAAGCTGTTAGGTGTATCTAACAGAGTAGACAGTAAATGGACATTAAAGGCTGCTGTACCTGATCCACTTGTACAAAGGCAGGACACACTAACAGTGTTGAGAATGATCCCTCACCCAAGTAAGCTCTGGGTGTCCTGTGAGGGCGGGGTAACAAGTACGGAGTGGAGCAGAAGGACTAGAGTCTGTATTTGTAGAACTACAAGTACACTTATATGGCATGGTAGTGGAACTGAAGAAAGTGGGGTATGACTGTAAATACAAGAAGGTGGTTTTAATGAAGTGGCCATCCGTGTATATCCAAAGATATTAATATACAGTATGTATATATACAGGGTTTGGACAATGAAACTGAAACACCTGGTTTTAGACCACAGTCATTTATTAGTATGGTGTAGGCCTCCTTTTGCGGCCAATACAGCGTCAGTTTGTCTTGGGAATGACATATACAAGTCCTGCACAGTGGTCAGAGGGATTTTAAGCCATTCTTCTTGCAGGATAGTGGCCAGGTCACTACGTGATGCTGGTGGAGGTTCATCCTTCTTGGTGGTATGCTGACATTACCGTGGATATCGTGGCTCTTGATACATCACAAAGACTTGCTGTCTTGGTCACAGATGCGCCAGAAAGACGTGCACCAACAGTTTGTCCTCTTTTGAACTCTGGTATGTCACCCATAATGTTGTGTGCATTGCAGTATTTTGAGCAGAACTGTGCTCTTACCTGCTAACTGAACCTTCACACTCTGCTCTTACTGGTGCAAAGTGCAATTAATGAAGATTGGCCACCAGGCTGGTCCAATTTAGCCATGAGACCTCCCACACTAAAATGACAGGTGTTTCAGTTTCATTGTCCAACCCCTGTATATATATATTAATATCTGTGTTAATATGAGCTCTTTTTATATGGACCATGACTTTCATTGGGTCTAGATTTTCAGTATGGCAAAAGGCTGGTTTCCTAAAGATGGATCTGTTGAATATATGGAAAACAAGGATAATGAAGGCATTATGTTGATGTGTGCTGAGTTTATCTGGAATTTGGTTGGTGTTTTGTGCTGAACTGATATTGGTTTTAATTTTTAAAGTAATAATTCCAAAATTCTGAAATAATTGTGAGAATATATAATTATAATCGTAACACTGATCACTACTCTATTCTATTATTCTATCTTGTGTTATAATCTGAACAGTGATTACTGTATAAATAAACATGTGCTGTACTTAAATAATAAGGCTGTGTACCTATTTAGAAATGTGGAAGAAAAGTAAAGAGCGAGAGAGAACGAGAGAACAGTGTTTTAATAGATTAATGTATTGCGCTGTCCTCTTGCTGTGGTGAAGTAATGCTGGTCTTTGTTGTTGCACTACTCACAGGCTTGGCTGGTAATTACAACTTAATTATTTAAATTATCAATGTAGTAAATGTAGCAACTTTATCTGATGTTTAAATATCCTTCCTGGCGACTGGAGCTGGTACAATGCTTGCAGGCTTGCTAATTAAATGGGCCGGGTCTCTCCACGGATCATTGGTTGTTGCTGATTAAGGAGCGATTGGACGGGCTATATAAATCAAAGACAACTAACCCAGCTAATTAGATGCCTCCCTCATTACATCAGTGTGTATCCTTCAGCGATAAGGCATCTTTTTTCCACACCATCATATTTGCTATCAACTAACTATTACCAAAGACCAGTGCTATATGATGCAAGGACAGACGACACTAGTCCTAAATGATGCAAGTAAAAATGAACCCTAGAGACAAGTATCACATGGGCCTTGTTGAGGAAAGAGCAGTCTACACTGCAAATGTTGATCTTGCAAAAAATTCTGCACAACTCTGCAGTGCATGATGCGGACTCACAAATGCAGAGCTCTTCGAATGAACCAACTGCGTGCCCTATATATTACTCCATAAGCAGCTGCTTTTCTTTTGTATCAGTCATAATGAGGCTTAACCAAGTGTTACAATTAAGGGGAAAAGAAACTCAGGAAATTATGCACAATTATGCTGTTTTAGTTCAAAACATTCCAAAATAAATAAAGCAATGTAAAGAATGAACAGTTTTGCTGGTATGTCAAAGACATCTATGCATTGTGTTTCAGAAATCCTTTCTGAAGGTAGCATGCTAACCAGCTAGCTGCAGTCTATCCTGTCTTAAAACACCACTTTGCGCCTAAAGAGATGATAGTGAGCTGCTGTAGCATCAAGTCTGCCATAAGTCTGACCTCCTGTCAGTCATGTTGAAGTTCCTGCTTCTGGTGAGATCATTTAAGGCCCTCAAGTAGCAAGTAGCCTCAAAAACTGCTCAGCAGCAAACAAAAGAAGTAACATATACCAATCAAGCATTATCATTGGCATTGTTTTCCTCCACTGGAGAAGCTCTTATTGAGTGAAGGGATGCAGTTTGATGCTGAACTTGCACTGAACAGCATTTCTTCTAGGCTGGTAGGTAAACATCTGCTATTGCAACCTTGAGGAGCAAGGACTGTCCGTTTCCTGTAATATGATAGTGATGGACACTTTCTGGTGATATGTTGCCCACTATTTGTTTGGATGAGAGCTTTGGCAGGTTGCATCACCTCACAAATTGCTCCCTAACTTTTCGGAACCAAAACATTTTTAACCTGCAAAATGCCAATAAAATGTCTGAAAAACATTTCTGAACGGTTGAGACAGGAGCACGTTTAACACAGCACTCTGTTTGGAAATGGGGTTATATACTGAGGAATGACATAAAAGACCACTTGGCCTACTGTAATACTCTGTTCACCTGTTTGAGTCAGAAAGATGTTGCTCGGCTGCAGCTTGTTCAAAATACAACAGCCCGTCTTCTAACCAGGACAAGACGCAGGGAGCGTATTTCCAGTGGTGACCTGTCTTCAGCGGCTGCCTGTGGGCTACAGGATAGATTTTAAAGCACTGGTGCTGACCTATCAGGCATTACACAGCGATGTCCCTCCATACCTCATTGAGGTTTTATGTTTTCTTAACAACATTAGAACTTTAAAGTCCTCAAATCAGGGGTTATTAGCTGTCCCCTGAACTAAACTAAAATCAAAGGGAGACCGGGCCTTTGCAGCATACAACCCCAAAATGTGGAATAATCTGCCTGCTGATATCAGCCTTTCAGCATTTTTTCAACATTTAAAGAGTTTTTAGTAGTTTGTGATGGTTGGTTAGTTTTTTTAGTGTTGCTTTTTTTGTATTTTACTGTATTTTATTGTGTGGTATTGTAAAGCACTTGTTCTAGAAAAGTGCTATATAAATAAAAACTTACTTACCTGCCACTTGATGTGGCTTAACACATTGCTAGGAGAAGATATAAGTTTTGTGTTGAAGTTAAGGTTGGTTTTGCATTTAGGATTAGATTTAGATGTTAGTAAAAGCAGACCAAGCACCTACAAATCGTCTAGAGTGCACTATAGAAATGAAGTGTTACCAAGGAGGTCACTGAACGGGGGTGAGGGAAGTGG
The DNA here is from genome assembly GCA_024036415.1 of Prochilodus magdalenae. Lineage (NCBI taxonomy): Eukaryota > Metazoa > Chordata > Actinopteri > Characiformes > Prochilodontidae > Prochilodus > Prochilodus magdalenae. The sequence goes on along the minus strand of JAMWET010005218.1, from coordinate 102,251 downwards.
GAGATCCATTAATAGCTTTCATTCTGGAAGAAATGTTTGGTGAGCAGTGGTCTAGACATATAATATGTTTCCGTGGGGGTTGTGGGGATAAATATGGATGATGATATACATGATGCAGTTTCTATCATGTGTAGCTCACTGGCACTGTTGTATAAGTTTACTTACGTAAGCCTAATACAAAAGATTAAACCTCAAAAAGAGCCTGCAGAATCATCCTGCGCCTAAGGTATGCTACATACCCAGACACATATTCTATCCTTCGGACTCTCCTCTCCTGTTCAGAGATGCAAACAAGGAACTCAGACAGGCTAGACATTCCAAGACACCAGCCGGAGAGATACAAGAGATCACCAATACCCTGTATGTGCAGACTTGTGAATGTGAATGGAACCTATAATGCTTGTCCATTCTAACTTGTTTCTTCAGCAAAAGAGTTCAGGGCTTTTGATGTGACCCTGAATTTTAAATTAGATTTTCTAATGCAAACAAATCTGTGTGGTCCCCAACTAAGAGCTCTGTAGAATTAGGAAATATTTGACATATCAACTGACAGAATCAAAATTAATTTTGAAAAACCATATTAAACCTGAATATATTCATATTCTATACATTTTTTCAATCCTATTTGACAGTATTAGTCAGGCCACAGACAAATATTATTTTTTTCTGAAATATACTGTGTTGTTTTGATATGGTGGTCTACAATTATAAAGAACTTGCGCCTTTTTTTAGACCCAGTATTTTCTTCAGTTATCATCGATGGCTGAAAATCGAGAGAATTTGAATGCATTTTTATGACAGACACTTAAAGGCAGAGCTGTGCAACTGCACAGATTACATGACACTGTCAGCCTTTTATCATCAGTATACTTTAATTATGCAGTAAGCTCTCTGGATTCAGTCACTGATCATTTAAGTATGTTTATTTGCATACCAATGCTAGACTCCAGCAATGGTCTAGTCTACGCTGCTCTGCATTTGACAGGATATATAATATTCAGAGCATTTTGATTTCCTCCGTTGCATTTGTCTTTTAGTGTATGGTTGGGTCTAAATAAAACGGATTTTCAGGCTACAGCACTCTGGAGGTCTGCACCTGCTTGGTATGGAATAACAATATCAGGCAGCGGTGTCCTTCAGGATTTTGCCATAAAGCCGATACACTGCAATGATAAGCACAGCATGGTATCAATCATCCATTCACTGACTGTCAGTTCATGAAAGTTTGCCTCTACTTGTCATGAATCATGCATCAGACTGAAACCCACACGCTCTAATCCTCCTCCATTCTCACCCACATCAACTGACTCTGGCCCTAATACATCTAAACACTTCAGCTGAATGAATTTCTACGATGGACTCTGTCGAATAATTGTTTTGCGATTCCAGTCGATGTCCAAGTGAAATCTTTTTCTTTTTTTTCCATTATGAATTATACATCCCTGTTTTGGTCAGGTTATATTTCTTAATATGTCCTAGTATCAATAAAAAAAACCTGACAGTTACATTAATTCAGGAACAAGATGAAAGTGTGAAGGACGTGTCATTACCTTTTAGTGTTAATTACTCCGGCCAGCGTGATGGGGCATTAACATATCAATCTTTAAGTACCTCTTTCCACTTATGCAAGACAGCAGGACACAGACGGAGAGAGGGTGGGTGGGGGGATAATCGCTACACTGGACAAATCAGAGACCCCTTTTAGAAGTGCTTTAAACAGGTGATGTCCTCGAGGTTTCACCTTCAAAGGCGGGCTGTTTCATCTCCCTGTAGAAACGTCTGCGATTCTAATCATGAGTTTGTATGTGAGGCTTTGGGGGGAGAGAGAGAGAGAGAGAGAGAGAGAGAGAGAGAGAGAGAGAGAGAGAGAGAGAGAGAGAGAGAGAGAGAGAGAAAGAGAGAGGGGGGGGCAAATGTGCTGATTAGGACCAAACAATAAATGAGCCCTATCACCTTGTGGCATCTCAACTCTTGCTGTGACTTCCTGCATAAGCCCTTAACAGCAGTCAAGGGCTTTAAGAATGCCTGCGTAAGATAATTAGAAAAACCCAAATGCCTTCTGATCCACAGATGGTGAGGTCGATAGACACTTTCTTTAGCACGCCCAGCTACTATCAATAACCTGCCATCAGGGGACTCATAACTTTGACTTCCAGCGCCATTTTCCTCTGTCCTTCAAATGTCAGGCCATGGTGTAGGCCTGTTCTGTAAAGTTTTCCTTAAAACTGTGAATGTAGATCCTGACTTTGGTAGTGGTGAGTAGCTGAAACCCATGCTCAAAGACATGTTTTGTTACTCCGTTAAAATAGTGAAATTTAATTCAGATGTCCTGCATAAGTAAAAGATTGAGATGTAAACTAACATGATGTGAATTTTGTATTCCACAGAAAAAAAAATCAGGTTATATTGTTATATGACATTAAAATTAAATTAGGTTTTCGCTCTGTCCTGTAAAGTTGCCATTTGAAGATACTTTTATTTTCTTTGGGCAGCGACTATATAAAAAAACCCAGTAGTGATAGTATATAAAATAACTATATTTGTGTTGCAAACATTGAGACCCTCGCTTCTTATCCCCACCATTTTAAAGAAATGTGAGCCAGAAAGCGTGTCTGCAATGGTCTTCTTTTACATTTATCCTTTAATAATCTGACTAATAGCTCAAATAGAATAGAATATGTCCATGTATACAGCCCAGTCAAAATAGATCAGTTTAATTGAGTCGATTTCTGTAAATATTCTGCAACATTGATTAATAATATCCATGCACAAATCTGATAATGACTTAACATCTGATTTGCTCCAATTACTGATCAGAACGTTTCAGTATAGCAGCGCTTGGAAGTTTGTGAACCTGTTTACTATTTTACTAAATTTACTATATTTCTGCATAAATATGACTGAAATCATAACCAGATAGGCTTGATACAGAGAAACCAGGTAAATAAATGAGATAAAAATATTGTATTATAATTAATCACTTATTTACTGATCGAATAACCCAATATTATGTAGCCTTGGTTAAAATTTAAATTTATAAATTCATGGAATCATTTAAAAAGTGTGTTCAGTGGAATACATGAAAGAAGCTTGTGTAAATAGTTTTAAAAAATGTTGTATATGACTGTTGCTGGTAAAAGTCAATCTAACAAAACGTAGCATGGGGCTTCCGTTTTTTGTAGGGGGCGGGGTCAAATGAGGGCGGCGGAGAAAATAGGAGGAAATAGGAGGAAGAGGAACTGGGGAGAACGAACTGGATGATAGAGACAAGATCAAAGTTTTCTTACACGGTAAACGAAGCTTAAACTAGGATAAGTTACAGTTCAGATTATTAAAATAATAGTCCTTGCTGAAGACCGCAGATATGCCGACAGTGTGCTTGTGTTTTCCCAACGAAAGCTTTGGTGTAACGGACTTAGCCGGCTTTGCTAAGTAGCCTGACTGTATGCTAGCTAGCACTTCGGCCTCTTCGCCGTTCTGAACTCTTCAGTCATTTGAAAGTAAAGAAAAACACACGAGGATCCAGAGATACAAAGACAGTTTGATTGCTCTCCTCGTTCGGTCCGGAGAAGGTTTCACTTCCAACCCAGACAGCGCTCTAAGTCCCCTCGTGGCTCAGAGCTCCTCTGGCGACGAGGGACGATCACCTCACCCAGCCCCTTCTTTCGGCAGAAGACGGACTTTCCGCGACGCCATTTCTACGCTCCACCTGCGTTCGGCCGGTACTGGACTCATCCATTGCTTTGTTCAACACCTCTGCAGAGAGAAGGTACTCTGATTTCTCCCATTTAGTTAGCTCTTCGGAGTGAAGCGGCCGTTTGTTTTTGGTCTCTACGTTCCCGAGCACCGAGCCAGGCCTGCAACGTTTTGTTTTGTTCGTTTCCCTTTCCACCCGTTTTGGGGTATCGTGCATGAGCAACATCCCATTCGTCAGTATGGGCTGATGCCATATTTTTATAATATTTGTTGCTAAGGATTACTAAACCCAAAGATGTGTTTTGGAGGTTGTTATTACAGACTGTGGGGTTTATTATATTTTGAAATTGCCAAGTCAGGTCTTACTGGTGTATAAACTTAGGAAAACAGTGAACGTTTAGGAATCTTTACAGTGAAACAAAGTCACATATACAGTAAACTTATTTTATTTGTTTCTATATCTGTGTGAGCTGTTATTATTCTTTTAAAGGTAGCATATGGGTTTTGGTAAAGACGGTAATCAGTACTGGTAAAGTCATAAAAAGAACTCAGAGGCCCCTACCTCTAATATTCAAACAGGATAGGGGTTACAATTACATGTGAAAGTATGTTCAATAATCCATTCATTTATTCATTCGTTCATCTTCTAAGCCGATGATCCTTCTGGGTTGATGGGGTGCTAGAGCCTAACCCAGTGCTTATTGGGTGAAAGGCAGGAAACACCCAGACAGGCCCCCAGTCTGTCCCAGGGGTGAAAGCATGTGTCTGTATTAACATTCAGCAAAAGCCTTTGAGTGTCTGGGTTTCTTTGTGTTTCTTATTTTTAAAGATCTAAGACTAGTTTACATGACCTATAGAGCAAAATAAAAACAGATGAAAATCTCTGAAGGTAGACAATGCTCAGGTAACATACATGCTGCTGACTGGATTCACTGATGATCATTGTAATGGTAATGTCTTCGGTAAGTGGTAATCTACGCATGTGTTTAATTTAGGGTCTGATTGCTAGCAGTGTGCATGTAAACTGAGATTTTCATCAGGTTGTTGAGTAAAGTGTGTCTAGAAACAGTTCAGTCTTAATCTGTAACTGGAATGAACTCAGTCAGGCTGGCGAAAGTCCATTTCACATTAAACCACTCAAAATGACTTTGTTTACATGCCTGAATTGAACATGCCTGAACACTGAATTATGCAGAACTTCTGAAGATGAAATCCTCTGTAGGTCCTGAGTATCTTATAGAACCACACTGGAACTTGGTACCTAGTATATCCAGCATTTGTTAACTGACATTAACTAGGCTCAGTACTTCTCTTTTCTGTCTACATTGTCTATAATACCTGGAAAAGGACACTGTCTGGGTAAGTAAGTGGTACAATCCATCTAAATTTGTAAAATGGTCCTTGAGGACCAATTGTGTTTCTTAAATGAGCTTTGAAGGTACACAAATGGGCATATTCACATCTTTTTATGACTTGCAAACAATTACATGACCTAACTAAAGGTATACTAAGGTGCACTCTTGAGAGTGCCACCACAGTGACGGCATTTGCATCCTAAAATGTGCCTTTTTGTTTTGTTTTTTTCAGAGAGTGCAGTGTAAAGCTTTGCCAAAGAGCTAAAGGAAAGTCCTATCTTTTAAAAACATTCAAAATGTTACTTGAACACTTGAAACTGATTTAAAAGTAACTAATTGCTAACAAAATCTTATTTTAAATCCAGAACCTACTGGGATTATATTTGAAAATAATTGTTTTCTTCTTTAAAGTAACAGTTTTTAAAATGAAACAACCTATTAAAAAAAAAAAAGGATTAGAGGTGAAATACCAGAAAATGGTGGTGTCCACCTCTATCGTATAAAGGGACAGTCCCTCAAGCTCAGTATTAACGCTTACCAGTTTACGAACACCTATGTGATAGCATAGCTTTTTTTTGTTTTTGTTTTTTGTTAGAGTGGGTAGCAGCAGTCATAACGGCTGCTTGCCAGGAGCTTTAGCCAGCGTTGTGTATTGATCGTTTTAATGGTTACCTGTCCTTAAATGACCCAACCAGAAACAGGAGCTTCAACATGCTGCTGCAGATGCCATTGCATAAGGATGATGAAGCTATTAATAAATATAGGGTGTGAGTGACGTTATTCATAGACCGAGAAGAGGTGGTACAGTGCAGTGAATGTCTCCTTCGTTGTGTGGAAAATGGGTCCAAAGCAGGTGTTAACGATTAGCAAAAATAGTGATTGGGCTTTTGGACAGTGCCGAAGACCACAGTGTGAAGGAAGTAGCTGCATTTGCATGTATATGAAAGCATACAGTCCTACAGGTCTATCAGCAGTGGCAAAAATCCTAGTCTACAGGAAATTCTCCTAAGAAGACCAGGGAAGACCTCCACCAATATCTGGCACAACGGTTCCAAGCCTATCTGAACATTAATGTCACCTACATCAAGAAACTTCCATCCATTCCATGCCAAATCAAATGGCAGTTATTAAACATTGGGGTAGTGGAAGCTGGTAGGTAAGTTTCAGGTACATTGGGTGACTAATTCTTTCGTAAAATTCGTAATATACATGCACAATGTAAACCCATGAAATTGTTTGTTGTGATCTGCCCTTAAAAACCCTTAAAAAAGTTGCTGTAAAAGTGAAGCTGGAGTTTTCTGGGCGTGAAGATGTTTCCAAGAGCCGGTGGGGAGATGTTTCTGAGTGCATTCTTGTGAGGGAGTGTGTTGTTAGCAGCAGTGTGTAGTGGCAGCCAGGGAAATTACAAGAAGAGGTAATCTACCTGCCCCTGCAGGAGATCCTGACACACAGCTTTGTGCTATGACTGGGAGCTGTATACCTCTGTACGTTTGAGTATGTGTTTGCGCGCGCGCGTGTGTGCTGAATCAATGGAGTGATAAAATTTAAAGACAGAAAACAATGCAGCGAAGGATCTGTGGGGAGCCGGGCTGTGGAGAGTTTGATTAAAGCCATAAAAAATGATACAAGTCAGAGCTAGACAAAGACTGAAGCCTATGAATTCAGAATTTTCTTGAGAAGGTAACAAACGACAGGCCTATGTGCTCTATATTAATCCATGACCAAAATTTTTTAAATTTAACTTGTTTAGAGACTTCATAACTGAGCATAAGCATTAAATAATGTATTATTTGAAAGAATAATTGAATTTGAAACAATGTTTTAAAATGACGTTAGGTGTTTTACGGAGTGAACGACATTATATTGACAAAATTAACCTTAAAGGTAAAGATGACACTTTACTGTAGGGTTCTATTTATAAGACTGCATGACACCTCCATACACTTGTCATGGTAACTGACATAACTCTATATAAATATTTACAAATGCTTAATTCAGTATATGTCATCTTTTGGAAAAAAAAAAAAGGTTAACTAACATTGATTTAAATTATTACATATGGTGCCTTTTGGAATATTCATTTATATAAGGTTGTGTCAGATGTCAGCACATAGCCCATATTGTAGGCACTTACACACCTCCAATTATGTGGTAACAATGGCAGCTCTTATAAATAAAGTTATTTGCACCTGCATGAGAGATAATGTGCTATCATAACTATGTAGACTCATTATTATGCTGTAGGCTGTCCTTTTGTAGTGGTCACAGTGTAATTACAGATTTGGTAATCAGAATTTTTTTATGGTTGTGTAATACAACACATTGTAGGTAGTTATACACCTTCAATAAAAATATTATAAATAAAGTTAACTACACCTTATTACACATGTGCAATTTCATTAAATGCAATGTGCTGTTATAACTAGTAGATATATATTTAGGGCCCGTTTACATGTTGTTCTCAGCCAGATCTCGGATATTACCTCTATTACCTGAGAATAATGCTTCAGAACAGTTTAATAAATGCACCTTTACTTTAATAACCATTACTGTAGTTTATGGCCCATTATGTAAATACAGCAATAAGCTGTTGGTAAATAGTGAAGTATTGCTTATTGTAAAACGAAAATTATGCATGTGAAAAGCTACTGTATGAGAACAAGCTGGTAGGTGGCATTCCATCTTTGAATGGCTAACCACCAGCGTCCTTTAAAACAGGGTCACAGGGAAAACTAGCCAGCTCCTTGTATTGTTTTTGGGTAATTAGTTCATAATGCTGCGCATGAATGTGTATGACTCTCTTCAGACAGAATAAAAGACACCGAGGAGTGTGGCTAAGTAGCTAATCACTCATTCTGAGTAATTGTGCAGGTGAAATGTAAGTAAACTCCGCAAGCGTGCTCAGTCGCCTGGGCACCAGATGCTGGCTGCGTTTGCCAAACGCCTGGACACGTGACCACATAATTAAGCGGAAAGCTACGAGCCCATTGGCCGACACCTTGCCGGCGTGGTGCCGAGGCTGAGTCAAGCCTTCCGTCCCTCTGCCCAGATTACTCCCGATCAGGGAAGCCAGCCAGCTGGGAGAAATCCTAATTCATTACGGGTGAGGTGTGGGGGGAAAAAAAGGGGAAATAAATATGCAGGGCTAGCAGTGAGACAGGGGGCCGCAGGGAGCCGGCGATGATAGTAGAGGAAGCAAAACAGTTTCCTCTAAGCAGCAGATTATGAAAACATTAAGCAACAATTACTGTAATGAGGAGTATTGAAGCAGCAAAGGTAGCAGGCAAGCTGTGTGCATCTGGCTTCTGCAGCTGGCTGCAGAGGTGGAGCGCGGGGCAGGAGAGAGATGGCGCTCCATTTAGGGGCTTTTTTTTTTTTGGTCGGCCAGTTGCTAAGCCACCGGACGAAAGGGGAAGCACTCTGGCAACCAACCCAGACTGAAAATGATCTCAAACGCTGATGGATCGACAATTTCATATTCTTGCCAGCTCTTTCCTAACACGAGGGCAGTGAAATGAGATTGTGCCAGGCCTTAGTGTTCTATCCTCAGTGAATTATTCACATGTGTTGTTTGCCTTTGGTTGATTACCAAATTAACCGAGTGACAAGACTGAATTATAAGCATCATCCAGAGAGCATCTCAGCCAGCAGCTCTATTTACTTTATTGCCTCCTGGTGTTCCAAACCTACACATACCTACACAAGAACAGAACACATCTCTGGAATTTTTCTGGAATTGGTAGGGTGATGAAATTTACAAGGTCCAAACATCTGCTACTTCAAAAACGATCTTGTCGGGTTTTATTAGGCCCTCTGTGACGTACAACAGATCTGAGTGTGCACAGCTTGTCTCATCACCCCAACCTGTGATTTTCTGAGAAGACTTGGCTATCGCAGCTAATTTGGTTAACATTCATGCACACCATCCCGTTCGCCTCTTTTGATGTTGCATTGGCTTTTTGCTTTATGTAAACAGGTGGTGGAGCGAACAAGTAGCAAACACGCTCCCTCTGTAGTCACCAGTGGGTTTGATCCTGCCTAGATTTGTTCCATGTAGAGCTAATCGAGACTCAACAAGTTTTATAAAGCTCTTTGAAAAGTCCTGCGGAAGCCAGATAATAAATTCAGCAGGGTTCCTCGCGAATGCAGATGAAGAGTGGGCTATGCGTCACACATGCTGAAAACGTAGCCAGCGACTTCCAAGACTTCCAGAGTGATAAACAGATGTTGGTTACAAATGGGATTTCGTAGCTTCATTGAAGCTGCTATTTCCATCAGTTTATGTTGTTGTTTTTTTTCAGAGACACGTGGTTATGCTTGCCAACTGATGTTAATATCATTTTCCACCGTTTGCCAACCATTAGGAGATAAAAAAAAATCTAAAACATGGATTCCAGTTCCCTAAAAAACAGAAAGGTGCAGGTTGTGCCGAGATGATTCAATACCTTTCTTTCTGAAACACTTAAGCTCACTCCGGCTGTGCTGCAGTTATGAATTACCTAGAGTTGTTCCATGATCTGAAAGAACTTTAAGATTTGTTGTTGTGCTAATTCCATTTGCTTGGCAGGCCTGCAGTAATTTACTGTGACGTATTGAGTTTTTGCTGTTAATGTGGCCATTAAATCAGTACCGGGATTAGGACGGTGGGGCCTGGCACCCTGCGACGAGATGTACAGTGCAGAGGAGCCGCTCAAGCTCCTGAGTCAAGATGGATGGCCCTCGGTGTGGGCTGGATGGGACGGTCTTCAACAGGCGGTTTGGGCTACCGGAGGCCATCAATCAGAGCGGCTGCAGAGGTCTGGGCTCAGGTGGTGTAATGATCCGGGTAGCATGTGGTCGCCATTCTCGCTGGCCGCCGGGTTCCGAGGATCTGCCCGCTCCACCAGACCCTGAAGTTTGCCGTTCATCACCGGAGCAGTCGTCGTCAGTGCGGACACAGCAGCGTCTGCAGCTTTGTGGGCATTGTCTAAAGATAACTTCAGGTCAAGTCAGACATGAAGACCCAAAGAAAGCAATTACTAGGAGTGAAGAGGCTGGAAATATTTATTGACCCAAGTTCAGAGGGAAATTGCACAGGTTGCATCAGAGCACATTGACGAGGAACCTCTTAGCCAAGTTAGCCAAGACTTTATCTAGCCAATCCACACACACAACATTTGCCACACCACAGAAAATGCCCCTATGATGTGATTGCAGTAATATGTTTTTTTTTTTGTTATCCAATTTGATGATGCAGTTGTACTAGTATATAAAAGTGTGGAGCGGTTTATTTGCTAAACTACTGGATGTTCAGAAATTCACTCTTAAAAACAAAGGTTTATAAACGGTTCTTGACTTTGATGTATGGTTCAAGGAAAAATCTTGATATTTTGAAAAATAACTTTTTAGGAGGTTCTTTAACCTTTAAAAAGGTTCCAATTTACATAAGAAACTCTTTAAAGAAGGCTACTTTAAAAAGGTCTTGAGACCGTCAAACACTGGTCATAAATTTGCTAGTAAAAATAGCTACCCTATTAGCATTAATTTGTGGGGGCTACACACTACAACAATATGGCACCACTACAACAACAGCCTACTGACTTCACCTTTACATGAACTCACAAACTTTTATAAGTTATTGTAATGAGAATTAAGTCCTGGGAGAAACTTGTTAAACCTTTGGAGATGGATGGCAGCAATTATTTTTTTCACATGATATTTTCACATGAATTTGCAGCAGCCACACATGTACTAGCAGGGTCTAATAAAGAAATATTCATATTATAAAGATTCCCCCCACTACACATGCAAAAAACAAGAACCCATGCACCAGCTAAACTTAGCGTTCCTATGTTAGTTAATTTTCCACCTGCTTAAGATTCAGCGTGAATCGTTATAATTACCATGATTAACAGCTTAATAGTCTGTTTTGGTGATTTTATGTCACTGTAAAGCATTTAACCAGGCTAATAGCTTACTCACTTGACATTTAGCTTATTTATTGATTAAAATGAAATGATATACTACACTGGACTCAAATATTTACTTTTACACGTGTGGAGTCAAGCAAAGCTTTTCCTCGCTGTGGCTGCTAGCATAAATGCCAATAACTTTAGCTTCACCTAGTTGGTTTCATGTTGTATTACTCTACAGAGTAATAATTCTTAAGATGGCATTCAACACATCATCATCCCATCCTAGTTCACATTCTGGTGATCCTGTTTATCATAGAATAGTGATGGGTAAATAGTTTGCTGAACTGTGCTTAGTTTTGTTGCTGTAAGTGTTAGCAAACCGTATTTTGCGTGTAATAGCTGTCTGATAATCCTTCTGGGCTGCACACAGATGCTGAAAGAGTTGTATAGTACAGCCTTCCTTTATGTTTACAGGCATTCTGCATTGGTCTATTGGACAACTACAGAATTAAAATCATGCTAACTTATGTTCTATTCATGGACTAACAATAGGTCTGTTGTCCATGCAACAGTGCTGACGAGAGCATTATCGCCCCTTACTGTTACCACCTTCTCAAAGATTCAGACTGGTATAGAAATGTAGGATGCCCCTACACTCCGAACCTCATTTAGCCTTACATTTCTAAATGTCCTCAGACACTCTTGATACAACATCAAATGATCATCTACAAGAACAAAAACGTTACATAAAAACCACCATACTACTGTATTTAATGTTCAGTATCTCACTGGTCTGTTATGTCTAATGCATTTTCAGCATTTTATTATTTATGTTGTGGAATTTGAAACAATGTCCTTCCTGTTTTCAGGGGGTTTTTAGGATTGATTCCAGCAAAGTGCTAAGAATATACATCCCTATAATGCAATATAATAATAGCATTCATTCAGAAACAGTAGGTTATTTTAAGTTATTCTGTAAATTACTATGAGGTTTTAGCATTTGTGTCGCTTACAGACTTTTTTCTCCACCTTTATAGTAAGAGTGTAGAGCCAGTTCTTGTTGTGCTTAAATGAAAATACAGGTGATGGAGCTGCAGACATCATGAATAAATCTTGAATAATTACTCTAAACAGAAGTGATATACCATCAATTCATTCTCTGCCTGACAGTTTGTATCCTTTAAGCAGTTATTTCTATATCTATATCTATTATAACTGTTTAAAATAAAGGTGCCAAAGATTAAAAAACCTTAGAAACGATGCCATGGATAAAAAGCCCTTAGTGTTCAATCAAAAATCTTTCAAGGAACACTTTAAGGAAATTTTCATCTATATATAAAATTTAAAGAACCTTCATATGTGCAAAAAACAGAAGTCTTCAAAATCCTTAATTAAATCTATTTTCTGCTGCTTGCTTTTGCAGTCACTGGTAGCTATGATGCTAGGTAGCCTACCTGTTACATCAATAGGGTGAAATACAAAGTTGGAAATGGGCTTCATAGTACATCTGGAAATGTCTGCTTTTATACCAACCAGTGCAGAGAAAGGGGAAACTAAATAATTACCTGATCTTTCTGGTATCTGAGAAGCAGAATTGGGCTGTAGATGGTATTCAAACAGAAAGAAGTTTTCCTGAAAGCAATGAGAGACTAGACCAGCAGTAGAAAGAGCACTCAGGGACTGTATAAGAGAGAGAGATGCTTGTGGGATAGATCGCTTTGCCTAATGGGAAGGTTTAATGGGACTCTCCATCACTCACTCTTTATATGGCCCTCGTCCTCACCAGCTGAGAGACTGCACTGCTCCTTCTTCATTAAAGGACAGATTTTATGATGCATCATATTCTTTACGCACAGGACACAAACATATTATGTCTCAGAAAAGGATGTCCTTGGAGATCAGGTAGATGGACGCCTAACAGGAGATCCGTTCACTTGCATAGCAGAAAGCATGTAGTACATTTAGGTCTCCAGATTCGTACATGTTTTGCTGTGTCAAAAAAAGCTTCCTCCCATGTGTGCCAGAATCAATTCCTCCTCACAGCAGCACATGCACACGGAAAGGAAAAAACCCCTGGCTTTCTGCCCCAGTTACTGGAAATGAAATGTCACAGCCACAAGGAATTCTTCCCAGTATCCTTTTGCTAGAGAAGTGGTTACAGGTGTTGTCCCTTACCTTCCTATTAACTTTTGAGGCATTTGTGGGGGCCTGGCATGTATGTTAACAGATAATCTGAAATAAACCTTGCATTGCCTGAAGAAAATCAATGGAAAATGTGATTTTGCATCAGCCATATTTTGCTGCTTTCGGTTTACAGAAATACTCCAGCATGTTTCAACTTAATCTCTATCTGTGGTGTACAGTCTAACACCACAGACACTAAATTCAACTTTAAAAAGAACAGAAGAAAAACAACAATAACAGAGGCCAGTTAGGAATTCAATGACTAAAGCAGATTAAAAAAAAAAACACTAACCATTTATGTCATGATGTTTTTTCATTGCACTTCAAATAAAGTTTAAGGTTTATGATAAAGTATATTTTGAATGAAAGTCCATAAGGATACGCCATAAAGAATGTTTTGTACTACTTATTTTGCTCATGTTAACCAATATTTGTGAGGGACTCTGTATGTGATACATGTTTATGCAGAACACTTTTATAAAATCTTCAGTCTCAAAATTTATGAAGGGGTAATGGCAAATGTTGCGAAGCTGTATAAATTGTTGTTCAGAGAAAATTGCTTTGCAGAGGAAAGAGTTTATGGTAATGTTTTAGCAGAGTAGTTGTATGGGTAAATACATACTGCCTAATGCATGTATACCAATGTGTTTTTTTTTGTTTGTTTTTGGCCCAAAACATATGCATCATTTAATGTCTGCGATGAAAAAAAAAAAGTAATTCAGAGTCGGTTGATGGGTAATAAAGAAACTTGCCAACCAAAATATCTTTTTACACTGGTAAGTATATATATTATTTATTATTATCAATTATTATATATATTCTTGTCTACTATTTTGCATTACAGCAAACACCATATGAACCTCTTTATGAAGATGTTTTAGACCACTGTCACTTTAACCACATAAAGTAATTTCCTATTAATTTAGAACAGCTAGCAAACACAACACCAGAGGTCTGTTGTAGATGTGTACACACAGTCTAGACTAGGTGGACACTTTATTGGCAGTCCAAAATAAGTAATGATCAGTGCTAGGTGGGAGCAAATGAGATTGTAAAAGTGCCTATTGAGAGAGTACACAGACATTGCACCCCTGTGAAGTTTCCATCAGGTGTTGAGTACTATGGAGCTTTGGGCTGTAGCAGTACTGTGTTGCTCTGTAGAGGTAATTCAGACCAAGACTACTATGCATTGTTGTGAATAAACATCATAAGGCTGATATTTCTAAAGCAATTACTCATCAAGCACAACTCGTACATCTTAATCAACAAGTAAACAGCAAAACATGATATGGGATGACATTTATAGATTTATATAAAAATTATAGTAAATCCAATACAAACAAGCTACCTGGTATGGATGATCTGTAAACTTTGTCTTCAAAACACTCTTTAAATGCATAATGACTCTTAAAAGGAAAGCCAATCTGGGGTAGTTTAGAAGCCACAGCTTTATCTATGCTAATTTGTCATTTATAACACCATTTGGATTACACACTGTGGGACACAGGTTTGAAAGAATAAGAAATGACTAGTTACTAGAATGAGTCTCATCTGCTTGTCCTACAGTATGAGAATCATTCATGGTATCAGATAGATCCTTTTTGAAAGGAATTCTACCAAAACTCTGTTTAATAGCAGGTCACTGTGGCTATGAAGGCTTCCTGAAACTGAAATCCTGAAATGGAAACTTTATTTTTTCGATTTGTATTGCCATGTCATGGCAGCTTCTACAAAACATGGAGACATGCTGTATTATGCTTTATTCAAGGTTTCAGTGAGAGAGTAAATACAGGCATAGTTCTTGGTTCTTGAAGAAAATCTTTTTTGAAGGACAATGTTTTTTTTAAATGGCTGCATAAATGGATGAAGTATTATAAATATTTGATAGTATAATTTCGGCTCTGCTGTCCTGTGCAAAAGTCAGAGACCATGATTTATTTCTGATACTCAGACAAAATGGTCATTACATGCAATTAATACATTTTTTCAGGAGATATTCATTTAAGATAAACTACTTGCATAACGAAGGGCAAAGTGAAAGGACAACAAGTGACAAAATAGCCAGCTAGCAAGATCTGATAGATCACCAATACTGTGGCCAACATATAAACAGCTGTTATCTATTATAAGCTTTCATCTTTAAGAGACAAAAGATATGAACGATCCATGGACATTTCTGTCCATGCTTTCACAGTGAGATGATCACTAAACACTATGGTCAAGAAAAACCATCCAGAAACAATTTGGGACTTTTTGGATCAGTCTGTATATACATACATATACAGTATATGCGCAGACCGTAATTATGACTGCCCTTAACACCACATCAAAGTTGACCGTGATGGGCTTTCTGCATGATGAAAAATTAAATTAATGACTATTATGACCAGAAATAAAATAGATCAACTGTGGTTTGTTGTGTGCACTATTATTATTTTAGTCTTTCTAAGGTTAGCAATACTAAAGTCTAAATGTCTAAGACATGAAAGGAAGCCTATTGAAATGTCAATAGGTTTACTGCTCATCTATTTCATAGTTATGTGATTTTCCAGCTTTCTGTGGAGGAACTCTGTGGAGTCTGCGTCTTTTGCAGCTTTCAAGAATGTTACATCACACCGGCAGATGTGTGAATACTGACAAGCCAAAACTATGTATTTTTTACCTTACAATGGAGAACAATAGTTGCTGTTGGCATCCAAAAGAAATGAGGCATCTAAAAGATTTGTTCTTCCACAATCAACACGATTATGCCTAAATAATTTTAAGACAGTTCTTTTCTGTCATGTTCATATTTTCATGGGTCTCTTATTATGTGAGGGCGGTTGAGCAAATCTTTTATTTGCTTTGTGTATGCAGTGGAAAACGAATCATCTGGGGTTATGTGCATGAATCAGCTATAATTACCTTTGATTCTGTACTGACGGCTATAGAGGCATGCAATTTCTGATTAAAAACATAAATTGGCTTTTCAAGGTAAAAGACTTATGATGTGTAAGTTTATTGGCTTTTTGCAGATGAAAGAAATTCTTAATTACAATTTTTATACAACAGAGTAATTGTTTATGACTACTATCCAAACCAATTTACCATGAAAAACTAAATAACTATTGATTATAATTGTTCAAAATGTTGTTAAATAAACTTTTTACCAATCGGTGAATGAACAGTTAAAGATATCCCTTGGTTCATAGTGCAGCAGTGATCACTGTGTTCCTGGATTAGTAAATGATTACTGGTAATCAGTTCAGCACAGCTTATTTGCAGTTAGGTGAGACAGAACTCAATGCATTTATCCTGCAGGGAAGAAAAACACACACTCTCAACATCAAATCATCATCATTACAGTGCTATTGGGAAGGAAGGTAGGGGGGACGTGGAGTGACACCAGGCCTTCTCGATGTGTGATCTGTGACAACAAACTGTTTATCTTGATGCTGACCACGGTGCCTGCACACATGGATTTGCTGGTCATCTCCACCAAGAAAATAAAAAGCAGGACTCATCACTGAAGATTACCTGTTGTTATTGTAAATCACTCCATGACAGTCTGGCGCAACACCGTTGCAGTCTTTGGCGACACTGATGTGGTCTGTGCATGTAGTCCTGCGTCGTTCAGCCGTTTGCCAGTGGTGCTAGCATTAACTAAATGACTCATGGAGGGCATCACTGTTCACTGAATGTCCGCAATCGTGGCAGTTGGGTCAGTCAGGTGTAGCAAAAAGGCCCATCCTTGCTTATGCCAGCAGAGCATGAAAATTGATTCATTGAAAACTGATTTGCATGTCTCACAATGTCAAACCCACCCACCAAGTTTCATTACTGTCAGCTGTTTCCTTCTGGGTGCAACTATTTGTTCAACCATTCTTTTGATGATAGGTGTATATTAAAACTAACCATTTATGATTAGTCTCTGCAATAATGTGGCATGATATGCACACATGTTAAGACATTATTATTATTATTATTATTTTCAGATAAAATGTACTAATACTGCTTCCCCAAATCCTCCATTTATAACTACTGTGGATGAGAGAGCAGGAACTGGTTATTGTTTCTTGTGTTTACCACCTCGTCATGTGATGGAGCACATATTAAATGAGGCCTGAATTTAAAATATAATTTATTGTGTGGGAGTTAATTATAATTAGTTTAATCGAATTTTAAAAATTATTTTGCTTTGAAACAAGCATTTAATCCCCTGAGTATCCTAACATGCTACCTACCACTGTGAAAAATCTTGATGAACTTGAACCTGTTGAATATACATATATTTACCCTCAAGATTTTTTTTCTCTTTTCCAAATGATTAAGATGCTCTGAGCAAATGGATAGTTGTTAATGACAGGTATTTTGAAACTGTCCAAAAAAAAAAAAATAAAAGCATTTCCATTTTTTGCAGTCTTTAATTTTTAGAGGTCACAATTTTCATGATCAATGGACCAATAGAAATGCTCAAGCATTATATTGCCCAAGTACAGAACATTTTGGCCTGTGCTATACAGCTACTATTTTAGAAATACTTTTTTCTTTTTACGTTTTTCTTTGGGCAGCAACGATTTTCTCTATGTCCCCCTTCAGATTAGTTTCAATTTATGTGCATAGAGCTTTTTTACAAGCTGTATTGTCACAAAGCAGCTCTACAGAAATTGAGGTTCAGGCTCCTAGTGAGCAAGCAAAGCAGACAGTGGCATAGAAAACGAAGAAGATTCTTGAATGAATCAAGACTTAAAAGTAGAATCCATCCTTCTCTGGTCAATGCCAGACGGTAAAACCATAAACAACAATGCAGTAAAGGTTATGGAATAGTGAATAAGGAAATGGCCTTTGTGCTTCGGTCCATTTTATAGACAACTGTAAGTCAAACAGTCCCAGAAACCACTCAATGGTTTTCTATCCTAGACTTTTTACTACCCATAAAGGCCAATCATAACATTAGAGCCAAAAACAGATTCATTTTTTAAATAACCGTTTTACAACCTCTCATTATCCTATAGAAAAAACTATGCTGTTTCTGTCACTATAGAATAAAGATGAACGTTTGAACAGTTTAAAAATGTTCAGTTTCGAATACTACAGCTTTAATCAGGTAAAATAGCAATGTGAAAAGAACAACTTTATATGGGGCCCAGGTAGTGACATAAAATAGTAACTATGATTACTATGATTACTATAATTATCATAGTTCAAGTCACCAAATTAGTCACAATGTTATCATTACATTCTCATAATTCAATGAATTACACAATTTAAACAGTATTATAGCTAGAGATGTACATATGTATACAATTATTATGATTATGAATTACTGGCAGTAACACTGGGCAAAACCAGAACAGCATAAGACCCCCCTTAAGACTGAAATCATATTCTGCTTTTGTTCATTTTTGTTAATCAGGGCTGGAACACTCCTTATAACTTTAGCATAAATGGACAGGGTTAAACTGCTGCAGGCTAAACACAATATATGTAATGCATACTGGCTTTTTGACATTACAGAAGCAATGAAATGAAATCAGGCTGATTTTGCATAAATGGGCTGGAGAGTAAATGATATGTTTTAAAGGTTTTGCAACATTTATATGATATGTTTCATTTCAAAAAGTGTTGAACTTGGTGGCTACAAGCTTTCATTTATTGTTATCTACAGTACATTGGCCTGAAATCCCAAAATCTATAGCTTCTCTTTGGAGTGCAGATTTGTAATACATCTTCTCTATTGTGTGCAGGTGCATCCCTGTTGGAAGAACGACAGAGAACTGTATTTATTGTACTGTCTCTGAACAGACCCCCCGCCTCCCTTTTCCCTGCCTTAGCTGTGCTTTACAAACGGAAGCGTTCAAGGACTAGAGTTTTCCATCTTAATTCTGCTGCTAATACGTGCATTAATTTGCTGAGGCCGGTGAAGGTAAACGTCCTTTTTGCATGGGAAAATACTGTCCAGGAATCATTAGCGGACGCTATCAAGTCCTAATAGCGTTCCAGCACATTACATTGCTGTCCCATGTGCCATTAGCTCCTAGCAGCCACGTTTACAGGGCGCTCGTTGCTATAGCACAGTTCACCACCATGACAGTGAGTATAAAATGCATAAAATGAAGGCATGAACAGTATAATGGGGGAAAAAAACAAGCTGTGCTTTGCCAAACCGCCATAGGTGGCACTGTTGTACTGCTGCTATCCTGACATGGGCAGAGTGTGGAGATGCAGTCACAGATGCAGCCCCTGGTTAGAATAGCTGATAGGCTTGGTGAAATCCTCTCCCTCCAACTTATATGCATGAACTCTTTTATGCTCGCGTGCTGCAAGGAGAAGTGCTTTGTCAGGGCAAAGGGAGGATTTAACAGTGATGTTTAGCTGTTTAATACTCAGGGGTACAATTATCTGTGTAATTCCTGATTCGTTAGTTGCTTTTCTCACTATTCTCCTCTAAACAGCCAAAAATTGTGGATGTCGTTTTACACCGGCAATGTTTCTCAGGGCTGGTGGTCTGCTGGCTGCTACTCTGTCTTCATTTCTGTTCGAGTGAGGTGGACTGGGTCCCGTTTCGGCTGCTAGTTTGCTGTGAATTATACATAGAAATGGGAAGCGTCACTCACCCTGACAAGCCTATTTTCTGCCTTGTCATTCTGAACAGGGGGAGTTAAGCACAGTTATAGCAATGCCTTCATTACATAACATCTGCGAAGCTTAGGGTAGGAATTTGAATTGCATTTGTCATGTGCTAGTTTAGTCTGGTCGTATTTATTTTAATGTAGATAACAATTTATGGAGGTTATTTTCTCCTCTACATCTTTTCCTGGGCTCTAAGGTGGTCCTGACGGACAAATACTTTGTCAGGATCATTACAGCCTTTGGCCTGAAGTAAGAAAAGCCTCCCTTTGGATTTTATGAATGTTCGCTGCTTGCCATATATCATCTTAACTTCCAAAAGCCAGACCTTTTTTGAGGGAAACTACAGACAGAAAATCCATGTAGGAAGCAATTACAAAATACTACTCAGCCATTATTCACACTGACATTAGGTTAGTGCCATTAATATTGAATAGCAGATCATGTGTACTGCAGTTAAAGCCGTTATCTTAGAAACCAGCTCAGAATTAAGGGAGAATGGAGGTGGTTGGCACAGGGGTTAGTTGGGCCTGTGGGTCAGTAGAGGGAGCTCTCACAGAAATGTAGCCTAAAATGATAACCCCATTCTCCTGTTTCCATCCATTTTCTCAACATCTCTGAATGCTGGAATCTTTTGGGATGGGGGAAGCTTTTTAGTCTTTCTGGCAAATACACTAAAGAAATGCATTTTTTCCATGTTATTTTTATTTTAAAATATTGAACATATATACAAATATACATGTATAGTTTGTGGAAGTCTTGGCCTCAGCTATGTTTTGATATATAATAATACAATAATATGAATGTTTATGAATACATGAGAATACTTTTAATTACAGGAGGTGTTCAGTTTGCATGATGCTAATCTGGTCCAGTTTACACAGTGTTAACCTGATGGCTATAGTCTTCCAATAGTAGTTAGCTGCACTGGCCTTGCAGCCCTGAATCCAACTTCAGGCATCAATCATGTTGTGCGTGATCAATGACATTTGAGTTAAGTAACAAATTGCATTAAGCCATTTGGTGGAGGAACCATTGCTGTAACACAGCAGAATCCTTACATTTTCAGACAGCCCAAAATCTATAGGTTCCATCTGGAGTAATGCATCTTCTCTATTGTGAGCAGGTGCATGCCTTTTGGAGGAACACCAGAGAACAGTACTTATTGTACTCTCTCTTAACAGACCCCCTGCCCCAGTCTTGGTTTAGAACCGGAAGCGTTCAAGGACGTGAGTTTCTGTTTATTCCTAAAATATAATATGCCTGAAATCTATCACTGTATAAAATGATCAACAGTAAGTAAACTGGCTGCCTCAAGATGAGCTCATTGAATTTTAAAGGCCCCGGGAACACAGAGTAAAATATTAAAAATGTTTGTATGATCCTGAGTGTGGAGTGTTAAATTATACACCCACTGAAGTTTGAAAAATGAAAAATATAAAAAATAAACATGATGATTCACGGCTTAAAACAGCTGGTTAGATCTGAGAATTGTGTGGTCGTGGCTAATGAGCAGCATGATGATCAACTCTATGGTTAGCTCCACTGGCCTGCACCGCCCCTCATATAGAACTAAAATCATTATCCGTCTTTCATGTGACGCTAATTGGACGAGAAATGTCCCAGAAGAACAGGAATGCAGAGGAGGCATGGATGGACGAACAAACAAATCGACAGATGAATGAAGCAATGACCAAAGGAATGAATATGTAAATGGACAGAATGGATGAACGAACAATGCTCATATATTGATGCTATAGACAGGTGGTGTGGCTAACGACCTTTTGGTTGTGCTAGGTTAGCATCAGTTTGCAAAATTTCTCTGACCGTGAATCTGTTTTGTGTGGGTGGGGCAAGAGACGTCTGCCTTGTGATTGGTTAGGAAATGCTTAACAAAGATTAGGACCGCCCAGTTTAAACTGAGAGAAGACAAATATAGTGAAACATACTGGTCATTTAATGGCCATAGAAACATTATTAAAATATCACATAACCAGTATATTAAAGTATAGCTAGTATATGTGTACCTAGACAGAAAACTCAGATGTAGGTCCCCTCGGTCTTCAAATTTCACAGAACGTATAACTGCTTACACTGCAAGGCTCAAGTGCACACCCACACATAAAAAGCAGAATAGCTGAAGGCTGCAGGTTAACATTAACTTACTTTCATGAGTTCAGTAACTACATTTCCGGAGAGTTTAAAAAGCACATCATTTTTATACAGCATGACAGACAGTGAGCATTTTGCATTCCAGCCCCACTCATCCCATACTTATTACCAATTTCTAAGAGCGAACCGCCTCAACCGAAAACACAACTGTAGCTTTAAATTGTTCTTTGACTGAGTAAACGCAGCATTTATCTGCTAATATGCTTCTAGACGTTTTGATGGAACAACTCATTTTGTTCTGTGCATCATTTAAGGAGACAGCTTTTATCTAAGCAACCACAGCCAGCTTCTGGGTATCAGCTATTCATGCTTGTGGAGAGAAGGTGTGATGATAATGCTCTTTTAAATGTGGTATTTGGGGAGAAAATATGATGATGATGGTTTTGTCCGCTGCTGTACTAGGACTTCACCACGATGATGCAGGCGTCTCACTGATGAAATAAAAGGGGCCTGGGCTGTAATTGGAGAGTGTGGATAAAAAAGGCAGGGTGATGATGTGCAGCACTGTGATAATGCTTATCTGCACAGAGGTAAAATCATAACCTCCGTAATGTTCCAGTCATGAATCCAGACATGCTGAGATGAATATGGAGCTGGAGAGAGGGACTCACATGTTCACAGAGGACAGACCAGCACATCAAGTAATGCATAATCCCTCTGGAAAGTACGAGAACGGCAGACTTCTCCAATACTTTTGATACTTACTGGCTTAGTGTGATGGATTTTCTCTATAAGACCAAACCAAATGAAATAAAATCTCAGGTATTACCAGTGCACCAAGTCCAATTGCTTCATTTTTTTGACCCCCTGTTGCTTTGAAAGACAGCTCAGCCTGGCACTCACCCTAATGACCCAGTGAGGGTGGCCACTTCACATACATTAGTTCCACTCCTGCCGTCCATTCCCAACAGTTCTTCTGCAATACAGACTAATAATCATCCAAAAGGAAAGACATTTAGTGCTTTCCACAAACATAACTGGTTATTTAGGATAAAAATATATTTTCCATGTTTTCATCTCATTTTAGGGCGTTTGCAATATGAAACTGCCGCCTAAAATATTTTTGTTGAGCTTGTTAATTTATAGCCTAAATAGAGCAAGGCAGACATTGAGACTACAGCTCAAACTTGACATTAACTCAGCATCAGATTAAAGCTAACCACAAAAAAGCCCCTTCATTCATGTCGGTTCATGGTGAGGACACTTTTCAAAATCAATTAAATGATTCATGCAATGACCAGTCTGTGCTTGGCCCTCGACCGCATTCCTTAAGGTGAGTTTCGTGCAGTTGGATTGCTTTTACAGAATGTTCCCATTCAACTCTAGCAGATTCAAGCACACACATTTAAGATGTGTTATGTGTCATCCCACCACAATGCAACTGTCGCGTCATTGGAAAGTCATTTACTGTGGTTCATTTGCAGACAAACTACCAAATCAGATTTTTTTACATTGATGGTGAGAGGGCACAGGAGTTGAGTTAGCAGCATCAATATAGTGATTTATTTACTGCTGTTACAACACATATAGGGCATTAAAAATGTCTCCCCCAAGCTTCCCATCCTCAACCCGCCAGACCCTTCACACTAAACACCTCAGCCTCAACTGTTTTATTTATATCATGGAAGCTGCAGTCTTTAGGCATCGTTTCAACCAAACAAAAGACGGAACAAGAAATATATCCCCAAAACTTACTTAGCTATCAATAAGAATATAAGAAAAAAGTACGCAAACATTACCTACCTCGTTAATCATGAGTAAAGACAAACCTCAAAGAAAAGAAGGCTACACCCCCTACAGCGTTTAATACAAAACTTTACATACCACTATAGAAAACGGAGTTTAAACATCACGGAAGACTACACAGGCCCAGCTTCCCTGAGCTTTTTTTTTCTGAATGGCAAGACAGAAAGGAAGCAGGTGGAGCTCTGAGGTAGATGGTCACCAGGCGTAGAAACCATACCTGCATTAATCCAACTAATCAGCACACACCACCACATCTTAATCAAGTTGGTGACAGTTACAGAGTGGTTAATTCAAGAAAAGTGTCCATTGAGCTGTAACTATAACTATACTATTACTATGACTATGAGCTATAACACCTTGCATGTAACCCTCAGTCAAGGACGGAGGTGGGCACCACACCACATGGAATGGCTAAATTCCTGTACAGATTATTGATTTTTCTGCTTAAACTGATTTTTCTGTGTAGTTAATCAGGAGAGTCAGGAGAATTCCTGCTGGGCCAGAGTTTAGAACCACTTATAGCGAGCCAACAAAAACTTATACATAATATATATGTTATATGCATAAACTAAAAAAAAAAAACTCCTGCATGAAACACAAATTGTAGAGGTTATATACCAACATATATATGTAATAGTTCAGGGGTAAACCTACGTCCCTCCTTTCACAAGTGCTATAGCTGAAGTTAGCCTTTTCTTCTTATTTTCTGTTCCACCTTAAATGATGTAGCTACACAATTTGGAATGGAGGCAAACATCAGGTACTGTCTACCGCAACAGACATCAGTTCTGAGAGTTTATCTGTTTATAGAGTTCACAGTTTGAGGATATGTAAGCAGATGGGCAGTTAAAGGTAGACGAGAACCGTAGCATCATTTGTAGCGTATTTGTGGGCTTAAAAAAAGTACCCAATTACATTTCTAAAATTTCGTTTTGTCAGCTTCTTATTTTCACTGTGCATTACAAGTAATTGCAGGAAGCTTTGCTACAGGACAAATATAAGGAATCTATTGCTCACGCAGGCATCTAGGTGCCGCTTAGGGGTCCTTAGCGGGGCTTAGGGGTCCTGTACATGCCGTTGTATTGCTGTGTGCTGTGTACAGCCGCATAGGCTGAGCTGACGAAACTTGGACTGTTTTATTCTTTCAGTTCATGGACAATAAAAGGCCTATGCATGTATGGAGGCTCTTTATTTCCCACTGCATGTATGACATATTCATTGTCGTGATTGTACCATTTAAGACTTAGACAGTTTTAAAACTTCTGTGCAACTTGTTTATCTTAGAGTAATACACAATGGTGAGAAAAGAAAACGGAAATGCTCAGATTCTACAAAAAGTTATCTTGTACAAAGGCAATGCTGTGTGAGTGTACAGCAAGAGAAATACAGTTAGAGCTTTAGCTGGTCTGTTCTGAAAGTTCCACTCTGGCCCAGTGCTGAAACGTTCCTGACTCAACTTATCAGTTGCTGTCAGGTGTAGTTGGTAGATTTAGAGCGAGGAAAACACAAAACATTGCTGGACTCCAGCCCTCCATTTCCCACGTATGGCCAAAGACGTTTAAAAAAGAAAACATTTTAGGCAACAAGCTTATCTCAAAACGTTTAACACAATCTCGCAGGCATCAGAGTGCTTATTACCATTTCATGTAATAGCATTCTATTGGTTGGTCTAGATGCTTAAATGCTTCAAATGTTTCCTATCACCATAACTATGAATGATTTTAACTGGGCAGGTTTCTCTAGAATGTATTAGTCCAGCTTAAAATAGGATTTTTACTTTACGCTGTTACAAGCAAATGAACTAGCTTTATTCAATCTAAAAATTGTACTTTGAATAAGCAGTTCTTTTAATTAAAGTAATTGTCTGAGGTAAGTAAAACATGTTCAGTGGCTTGTAAGAACATGAAGTCATTTTTAGGTTGCACTTTTTACAATGTTGTTTCAGTGTGCTACAATAATTAAACTTAGTAGATCCAGTCTACATTCATTACACTAAAATTCATCACAAAATTTGTTTTTGTGTCTTTAAAACTTGTCCAATCTCCCAGAACATATATTGTTGCTGTCTAAAGCAAACCATTCATTTCCAAAACAGAAGGCCAGACTTTCTTAACGCTACTGTGTCTAGGATAGTGTAACGAGGCTTTAATCTGAGTCCTTCTAAAGCATTTCTATTGGTACGTTGGTCATGAAGCACTCACAAGATTGTTAAATGATGTGAAAAAACAAACATTGAGAAACTATCAGTAGAGCTTTGCTTAGCCCATGTCCCATTTCAAAATGCAAGCACTTCACCAAGTCCCTTCATCACTGGTTAGTGTGGTTGCAAATGCACAGTGTCAATGTCATATCCATCTGATAAGCAGAACGGTACAAGCATGGTACTAGCCAAACCTGAAAATGTTACAGGTGTTCTTGTGTTGCTGTTCCTTCCCTGTCTAATACACGGAATGGGCATTTGTGGCAGTTAGATGGATTTCAGACTTTTTGGAATGGCTGCGGTAGTTCAGTACAGTTAGATATAGCGTCTAGTGGAGTGATGGATGTTGGATTGATTTTGGTCTGACCACTCTGAGAGCACTCATGCACGCTCATGCTCGCTTTGGGACTTTGGATGGATGCCACTGTTCTGCTGCTGCTGGTAATCAGCAGCTCTACAGTGCAGTGGCCACAGGGCTTGTTCGCTTCCCTTTCCCCGGCTCAGGCCGGGGGTGTATGTGTGATTAGAGGGAAAGTTGTAGGGAAAGAGAGATCAGTGGGGCCTGCTGGTTTGAAGGCTCCTTTCTCTCCTTCTGCGAGTGCTGCGTGGGCCTCATTAAGGCTGAGGAAATCTCCTCCAGAAACTAGAAAGCCAAGCCTCCATCCAAGTGACAAAAGGCCTAAGAGGCATCAGAGGAATTTGTGCAGCTCCAGTAGGGCCGGCAATACAACAGGCAACATAGGCTGAGGGGAATGGCGAAAGATTTTTTTTTATTCTGTAAGGTTGTTCTGACAACGGAGGGTTGAAACTCTGTTACGAATGGATTCTTGAGGCACTGAGGTCTTCCACTGGAGCATGAAGCTCCAACTACTCTAACGAGCTATTTCTCAAAGGGTGATAAGAGGCCGGAGTCACTTGAGTTTCAGAGTCATTGTTAAGTCTATACACTTTCTCTAACAGACACTAATATGCTAAGAGATTAATTAGCATTAGTGATTTTCACCTCACCTCATCTCATCATTATTTTTGATGGCGGCAGCCTGTAGATGATCTGGGGAATGTTTTCGTTGCACTCTCTGGGCCACTTAGCCACAAGTAAGGCGCTTTCTACGAATCTGGATATGAATCTATCCTAATTTTTTTCCCTGGAGGAGACAGGATTTTCCAGCAAGACACTGGTTAAAAGAGCACGACCATGACTTCCAAGTACTGCCCTGGCCCCATAATTCCCCAGACCTGAACCGAGTTGAGCATTTGTGTCTATAGATCTATAGATCATTCCCGATACACACTCCAGTAACTGTGGGATGTACTGCAGTCAGCAAGGCTCCAGATACCTGTGACAATCCACCAAGACCTTATTGAGTTACTTTCATCCCGTCTAGCTGCTGTCCGTGCTACACGCTGCGGTTATATTAGCTCGTCATGATAATGTGACTCGACCATGTATTTGTGTTTCCACGTAAAAAGGAACATTATATTATGATTGGAATTAATAAATAGTTATTGTTGTAGCCACAGTCTTGCTATTAAGAGAGAAAAGCCATCCTTCGTAGTTTCAGAATTATATCACTTAACAATCTGATAATTGCAGAGAATCTGATTTTGGCTCCAATCCATTGCATTCACTTGGGTAATCAGATAATGAGGAAGCTCTGGATCTACATGAGTCAGGCAGTAATCGTATTTCTGCTCTGCAACCAGCCAATAAAATCAATGCCATGGCTTTCTTTAAAACAATGAGTCACTTGACCTGAAAATACAGTACAAACATTAGTCACCTAAAAGGTGGAAAGATATTCATAACCTTCATTTTATTAAGCATGTAATTGGTTACAGCTTCCCCCTTAACTTCTTTTGAAACTGTCTCATAGGTGCCATGTTAAATACCACTTGCTTATTTTTGGGACGGCAGTCAGTTTTCACATATGTGCAGACCTGAGAAATCCGAAAGAAATCAGAGTAAGGGAATGCATGCACTGATAAACCTAATTAATGAGCTAATACTCTTTACAAATTTCTAAATCTCGAAAAGTGTTTTAGGAATCATGCAGAGGATCTGACCGTTTGACTCAACACAGAATGTAAACTGAATTTCCGTGTAATTAATTATGTAATGAAATTTAATGACATGCAATAGTACACTTATCATCAAAAAATAATGCTGCACCCAGCAGGAAGTGAATTATACTGTATTGGGAAGGAAGATAAAGATTACCAGGAACAATAAATGATGAGAAATTTAAACTTGTACGGGCAATATTTACTGAGCTACACATACAGAATTAGAGTCTCTCTCCATGTTTGCTAACCCAAGCCATGCCAGGTGTCTCAGCATGGAGTTGTAGAGGTTCCTAATGGTGTCCTGTGATAATCCATTCCTTGCATCTTAAATATTTACACACGGTTCCAGCAGATTTTGTGGTAGTGGTGGAGGTGGAGTGACACCAGGCCTTCTTGACGTGTGACAACAAACCATTCATCTTGGCACTGACCACCGTGCCTCCAGATTCATTGGTCATCTCCACCAAGACAAAAGCTGGACTTGTCACTGAAGATGACCCTCTGCCATTATGAGTCACTACATGACAGTCCGTTGAAGTCTTTGGCGATGCTGACGTGGTGTTAAAGACATGTCAGTCAGGTACAGCAATAAGGCCCATCCCTGGTTCGGTCACTGGAAACATATTTAGCAGAAAACTTAGTTTTTTGAAGTTCAGGCTTTGTGTTTTTGATTTCTGTTGTTTAGGATTCAAGTAATCCAAAACACATTCAGTGACATTGAGGTCTGAGCAGTATGGAGTCTGAAACAAGAGTAAAGCCTGATTTTCTTCTACTCTCCAAGATGAATGCTTATCTGACAGTTCCGTGACAGTTTGGGTGGTCTACCTGATTCTGTATTCTCTATATCTTTCAACAAGTTTTTGAACTCCAGTCTTATAAACTCCTGTTTTTTTTTTCATTTACTTTCTTTTCTTTCTTTACTCCCTTATACAAGTGGATTCCTTTATATCTAACAGTGTCATGAGAAATCTACAAGACATGATTACCTAATAAATGAAGAATGGTCTCTGACTGTTTGTACAGGACCCTTTTGTTCATTTCTAATTACTAACAAAGTGACAGAGACTTGTTTAATTTGAAACAAGGCAACAGGACTCCTGACAATCACCACTTTCCTTTTCCTGTTACCGAACCTGAGAACCTCGCCACATTTCCTCTCAAAGCTCCCGGCTGCAGAAATGAGAGGTTTTGGAGTCTTCAAAGGTGTCTCTTCCTCCCACTGCGAGAGTGGGAGACAAAAGGATGGCAGTAAACAGAGCAAACAAACAAAGAAACAAGCAAACAAACACAGAGCACCATCACCAAACAGCCAAAGAAAACAAAGACGTGTAAACAGCGCAGAGACTTAACAGTGGCTGAGGTGGTGATAACCAGAGTTAATATATTTGAAAAGACGCTGCAGAGCGCTGACAGGTTTGGCACATGTGCGGAGGTACTCGTTGCATAATCTTGCGTGAGGTCTGCATAATGCGGCATATTCTGCCGCTACATCGTGAGTAATACGTTGCAGTTGGAATTCCATCATGCCTTGTAAACCGTGATTAGTGTTCAAATTAAAATGTATGACCACAT
Source organism: Prochilodus magdalenae (assembly GCA_024036415.1). Classification (NCBI taxonomy): domain Eukaryota; kingdom Metazoa; phylum Chordata; class Actinopteri; order Characiformes; family Prochilodontidae; genus Prochilodus; species Prochilodus magdalenae. Next base: position 72,759 of record JAMWET010005218.1, on the reverse strand, counting down.
GCACGTTCAGAGTATTCCATATTATCCCCCGACTGAGTAATTCCCTGCTACTAATCCATTATCCTTGATGATCACTAAGGAACCAGCAAGCCAGTCGCTTTGAGGGAATGTGATGACGTTGCATGTTATAATCACTCTTCTGGGCATGTTTGTTTTATCTGCCATAGCTTTATATTGGAAACGCTATTCCAGTAGTAACAACCTGATGATGTTGTGGTGGGTAGAAAAAAGTGTAGTATATAACTATGAATAATAAAGGAATGGAAAAACATATATTATACAATACCAGTCAAAAGTTAAGACACAGCTACTTAAAGAAGGTTCCATATTTTAGCTTAATGCTTCATTTAATAAAAGTGCAGACTATAATATAGCACTCATGGAATTCTGCAGTCCACCTTAAACATCCCCAACATGGAAATTTACAAGAAGATAAAACAGCTTTCCAAACCTGCAGTAATGATTGATATAACTGGGTTTTTTGAGCAGTTTTGGGCGAATTATATTGGTCTGAATGATATCATGAATATTCACAATACTGAAGAGATAAAAGATTTTTAAGAGCAACAAATTGATATATTCACATATATATATACCTCAAGAGTATATGTGGTATATCAGGATATTTATTTTTTCAGACATCAGTTTCAACTGTTAGTAGTAAGCCTCTAGAGTCTTTGAGATAACCAAAAGCGACCATTTAGTTGGGTGTGTCATGTTCATAAAAAGAAAATGAGAGGGTGTTTCTGCCTAAATGTCTTAAACTTTACAATACATGTGTTGGTAAAATAATGTCCTAACTTATTGAGGACTTGTGGAGAAAGAGCTCACAAAAATCGCACAAAGTCTCTCATGACTCTGTTCTAGGTGCTGGAAATAGCCAGTGTCACTTTATCCAATTGTGACAGGTGCTCTAATAAGATTTCATCCATCTTAGGCTTTACTGATGGGAAGAGAATGGAAAAGGATTTTTTGATCAGCTTGTCTAATATGCTGAAGGCTCCAGCCCTCCCTGCTGTTTCACTGGTCTGGAAAGTTCTTTGTTCAGTGGAAGACAGTTCAGTGGAATCCAACTGGTATTTGTCCATCTTCATTTCATTATATTAGGTTATGTGTAAACATGTATTCTTTTACCTAAGAAGAAAAGGAAATATCCATACTCATTGGCCATTTTATGAAAAACACACCATTTTAGTAGAATTTTACAGATGCTGACTGTCGGCGGATACAAAAGAGGAGGTATAATAAGACGCATCAAGGCAAACGGTACAAACAATTTTAGTTTGATTTTCTATGCTTTGTTGTTAAAGCTGCACAGTGTACGTTTTGGGGGTTTAGAGGCCTATCTGGTTGAAATGTGTAAAGTCATGCAATGCTTGGAAGAACATTTTGTAACATCGGCTGTGCTACAGATCCCCACGTGTGGAGGAATCTGACTTTGCAAGAGCGTTGATAAGAGAATTTAAAGAGAACTCAGCAAAGGATGTGACTTCTGAGGATGTAAGTGTATTTTGTACTACTGGGACTCAGTGTTAAGTTTGAAGCTACTGAAATATGAAGCAATGTATGTGTGATGTGAATGGTGATGCAAATGATTCCATCCATAAACTTAAACAACCACATACACACACTATTGAACTTTAAGAGATGTTTGGGTGTTTTAACCCCCGAACCAGCCAACAGTGGGGATGGGAAGCGATTAAACTTGTTTTGATCAGAAAACACCAATAAAATTAACAATGCATGGCCACTGCAGGATTTTAAAACATATTAATAAACACAAATTCCACTCTAAAACAAGCAGATATAGATCTTACCTATGTTCTGATTTGGAGTTGCCCACACTGAAACCCAACTCTCCAACTTCCCGGATCCCTTTTGTCATATCATCATCACCTGTATAGTGTTGATTCTGCATTTTAGACCTGACCATTGAAGACCTGACGCATTGACATGAGGTTATTATGTGATGTGACCTGCTCTGAATAAAACAAAATTTCAGACAATGCAAATTCCAAACTGACAACTTACCAGTGAGATGGATGGCACATGTCCCATGCAACACTAGGTAACAGTTGTATTTATCCCACACGAAAACGATATTTGGGGGTCACAATAGGGTCCTGTAGCACATTTTACCAACAGATCAAACATCCTTCTCATTTCAGGCTATGTTGTGTGTTGGGTGGGACTGGGCCATCTTTTAGATGTTAAGAATTGTAGTCACCTTTGCTTGACATGATGACAACCAAGCTGAAGGAGCAGCTATGTTCTAGCAAATAGAACCTTTTCATGAGCGCTAAAAGGATTGGAATCTTAGAAAGCAGCAAAAATTGGTCTGTAAACTAAATTAGAGGGAGTTTTACTTTGCAAGTAAAGAAATGATGATGGTCTTCATGCTACTTTCACTTTTACAGAATGGGCAGTAGTTCAGGGTCAGAGTCATTCGGCTGAGAGTAAAGAATCAGATCTCATTTCCGAAGTGGAAATCCAGCACAATCGGACGGTTTGCCTGTTTAGTGAGAATTAAAAGTAATTTGGTGAAATTCCCCCCAAAAATTAATTAATAAAAATGTTGCACCTAGTATATGGAGTGTGTATGGAAAATCATATGCAAATATTTTGCATTTTCAGCATTTTCACATTTCCTCTTGTCTCAGTTTGCCACTAAGCTGAAACATTAACAACATATTCCAGTCTTGTCTCAGTCTTGCAAACAACACTTAAGCTCCCAGGACACAACGTTACAGAGGGGTAGGGTTTGATTCATAGTAGTCTCAGCTACAGGTGCTCTGCCCACACATATCAGACTCTCATCTACGTTTAGTGCATTAACCTGGCCACATCATCAGGATTCTGCCGTTTGGCTATCCGCACTTCCGTCTATGGTTTTGCACTGGTCCATCATAAATCATAATTTTGTTCTTCCAGCTTAGCAAGGTGAACAGTAGTCTCAGTCACAGATGTATACTTCTCTGTTTCCCGAGGGACTTTTTTTTAAGACTGTTTCTTTTGATACGTCATGCCAAATAGGAGGCTTGTGAATGGTTGTTTTGCGTGTCAGTTGGATTTCTTTTTACTGCAGTTATAGGTGGTTTTTGGCCAGGCTAAATGGCAAAAGGTACCAGACCCCCCCTAGAGAGTCTGGCAAGGCAAGTCTAGATTCAGAGTAGCAAATGTGCCCCCCATCAGTGTCAAACTCACTCCTATGCCCCTGTTTCAGGCTTTGCACGGTGACTTACAAAGCGTAACAAAAAGTCTTACATTGTGCATGTTTGATACATGTTATTTTGGATTTGTAGATCTTTCCACATTCAAAGGTTCTCTATAACCAGAAGTGGACAGTCTTGCCTATGAAGACTTTGCTGTATCTATTGCTGGACAGTTTTTTGCTCCCTCTACTCTGTGTATCAAGGGAAAAGAACCACCATAGGACCATCACTTACATCACTTACTAGATAAACTGGCTGTTGGGTATATAGAGATAACTTTATGGAAGAAGAAAACATTAAAGTATATTAATAAACCTTAAAGTATATTAATATACTGTTATTGTTTGATTAAAAAATAATTAAGCAGTATTTCTATTGTGAAATTTTAACACAATAGTGCAATAACAAACAAACAAACAAACAAACAAACAAATAAATAAATAAAAACCCTTACAACACAACTGATTTATGAGGTTTTAATATGACACTATGATGGTTAAAGTGTAGCTGAAGTAAACTGCAAATGTTAACATTTCCCATTTCCTATGATGGAATAATAATTACTTTGCATGTCCAAATACCAAAGTACACACCTCCCCATTTTTGATGGTCCCAGTAATTGCCTGAGGATAAATGACATTGGTTGCTTTGATTTTGGTGTTCTATTCAAAATAGTTTATTGAATGGTTGCTCTGAGCAGTGATTACCCTACACCCACACACCCACACACACACACTCCCCATGATTAAATAACTCTAATTGATGTTGTGTGATGAAACTGGAATGAACACCTTGATTAAACTTTTTTTTTATTTTAAAAAATGATTAAAAGAAAAGAGAAAAGGTGACTTCTAACAAGCATGCAGTAGACACCATAGACCACCAAAACTCTCACCATCAGACATACAATAATTAAAACATTCATATTTGAGAGAGGGAGGAGAAAACTAAGCTCCACTCTTCCATCTGAAAACATCCACACCTGTTTCCGTCCATCCATCCACCATGAGACCCCATACTTTGTTGGTTCTGAAAAGGTGTGTAGAAACTGTTTCCAAGAACTGTTACTAAGAAAATGAAACAGACAAAAAAGATGTTGGTGTTTTCAGAACCATGCAGCACCCCAGAGACAAACCTCAACACCACTTAATGCATTTTGGATTATTTGGATTGTGAGAAGCAGACCATTCAACAATCCAGCTTCTGAGACTGCACTTTGGAGGCATGAATTCCCTCAAAGCAAGTGTCCTGGAAAGAATGCAAAGGATGGAAACATGAAATACTGAACAATGTCTACTTATTTGGTCTGTTCAGTTGAAAATTAAATAGGACGGTCTCAGACTTTTGTATTGTACTGCACAGAGAGAGAGAGAGCTCTTCTACAACAATCAAAAGTTAATAAGAAAAACAAAATTATTAAAAAGAAGATGGATGACATGAATCCAGCGGCATCAATAAGAAACCAATGACAAGTCACTCTGCATATGCCATCATTCATTTCCTCATACCAATCAATTTAGCTGATGAGCAAACAGTGTCACTCACAATGCTTTGCTTTTGGTGGGATTTAATTTAAGAAGAAAATGTTCAAAGCTCACCTTTTCTACTGGATGCTCCTGAGTCGCTCTCTTCTTATTGCTGCCCATTTCCAGAAAGCGAAAGACCCTGAGGGACAGACAGGATTCGTCTGCATTTAAAGCTGCACATACAAAGCATTTAGGTTAATTACTTGCCACTTCATTTACCACATAAAAAGAACTCAAATCACCAAGCGAGCAATATGATGGCAATGCTCCATAATTGCACACTTCCTGCTTTCATGATGGAGTGATGGGTGAATTTTCTGCATTTTTAATGTATAGAAATGTATTAGAAGATAACTATGAGTGGATTCAGTCTTAGGAATTTACCCTGTCTTGTATTTGCCTTGGGGAAGATGAGTTCCAGAGTTATGTGTGCTTAGAAATGGGTGTGTATGTGTGGCGGGGTGTCCGTAAGGGTAAGTGTTTGCAGGGGTGAATGCAAAGGCGATCTGGATTTCGGCCAACAACCAGATAGTAACATATTTATGTGCGAGTTACTTTGCATATAGACGGGATATGTTTCATTTGCATACAATGGAAGGCAAATGCTAAGAATTCATTAATGCAATAAGTGTAATGTTTCCTTAGGATGTCAAACACCCAGTTGAATAATAGCATGGAGACGCAACCTATGCAAAAGCATTCTCCTTTGAAATATCGCTTCAGCCGCGGGACCACATGTTTGCATTCATCAAAAGTTTATTTTCCCATGCCTTTGTTTTGAAAGGACAGGGTGAGCTCAGGGGTCTTATTTCAGCATTGCAAAACTGCAAGCTTTTCTACATTTGCTCAGTTGGTGTTTTGCTGTGGAAAACAGAAGCTGGGGCCATCTGTAGAATATGGGAAAACGTGGGTGGTTTGCACTGCTCCGGAAGAATCTACGTTCCAATGCTTTTATATAGTTATATTTTATTTTATTATATTTTTATACTTTGCTGTACTGTGATGGCAAGTTGGCACAGTGGGAAGATGTCACCTCACATCCAGTAGGGTTTGGGGGGTTTGCCGGATGCCGTGTCCAGGATCTTTTTTGTGTGGAGTTTGTATGTTCTTCCTGTGTTTGTGTGGATTTCCCCCAGGTCCTCTGGTTTTCTCCCACAGTATAAAGCCATGCAGGCTTTTGAACTGCAGATGCCTCATTGCCCCTAAGTGAAAACGTTTATGTCTTTGTTTCTGCCCTGCCCATGGACTGGTGCCCTGTCCTGGGTGTTTCCTGCCTACAGCCCAATAAGCAATGGGACAGGCAGCGACCCAGAACTGCACTATATGGCGAAAGGTATTCAATCACCCATCCAAATCATTGAATTCAGGTGTTCCACTTACTTCCATGGCCACAGGTGTATAAAACCAAGCACCTAGGCATGCAATGCAGACTGCTTCTATAGAGATATGGAAAAAAATGGGTCGCTCTCAGGAGATCAGTGAATTACAGCAGGTACTGTGATAGTCCAGTCATGAAACTTCCTCACTACTAAATATTCCACAGTCAACTGTCAGTGGTATTATAGCAAAGTGGAAGCGACTGGGAACAACAGCAACTAAAGTGGTAGACCATGTAAATTGATAGGGTGGTTATAGTGGTTGCTAAGGCCCAACGTGTGCCAGGGTCACCAACTATCTGCACTACTTGCTATACAGACCTCCAAACTTCATTTGACCCTCAGATTAGCTCAAGAACAGTGTGTAGAGAGCTTCATGGAATGGGTCGAGCCAGGAGAACGGTACTTGTCTGACTGCATTGTGCCAGGTGTAAAGTTTGGTGGAGGAGGGTTATGGTGTGGGGTTGTTTTTCAGGAGTTGGGCTCGGCCCCTTAGTTCCAGTGAAATGAACTCTTAATGCTTCAGCATATCAAGAGATTTTGAACAATTTCATGCTTCCAATTTTGTAGGAACAGTTTGGGGATCTCCTCTTCCTGTTCTAACATGACTGCTAACCAGTCACTGCTAACCAGTCATGAGCAAGTTTGGTGTGGGACAACTTGACTGACCTGCTCAGAGTCCTGATCTCAACCCGACAGAACACCTTTGGGATGAGTTAGAGCAGAGACTGTGAGCCAGGCCTTCTCGTCCGACATCAGTGTCTGACCTCACAAATGTGCTTCTAGAAAAATGCTCGGAAATTCCCTTAAACACATTCCTAAACATTCCTAAAGCCTTCCCGGACGAGCTGAAGCTGTTATATCTGTTTTAATACAATTTTGAAGCCCAACCCACTGAGGTATTGCTAGAGTTAAGCCTAAATCTGGTCACACTCCTATGGAGCAACTGCATCCACAGTAAATGTGTCTCTGAACAAATGACATGCCAACCCACCTCCTGTCAATGCTCAGAATTCTATCAAAAGGTTTGCACTGAACGTGACCTGTGTGTGTGTTTTAAAAAATAAAATAAAATAAAAAAAAAACAACCAGCACTCGATGTTCACATTCAGAATTCTAAACAGTCCCCCTTCAGCAAGCCGTCTTTTTAGTTTGCTCATGGTGAATAGTTAGGCTTTGTTGTACACATATAGGCAACACTGAATAGAGCACACAAAAGAGACGATACATGAAATGTTTGCAGGAATATTCTTTCTAATAAAACAAATATAGCACGTAAAAAATCACTCACTGGAAAACAAACACAGCCTTCACCTCAGTCTGACTTGGTATGTGAAAAATCAGCCTAACATTACCACACACCCAGTGTTCTGCTGGGCTCTGTTAGGCTCAGTACAGGCAGCAGACCTTTACCATCAGATTGTGGGCACCAAATATAAAGTAGACGAAATGTATTAGATTTTAAAGAACGTAATGTTATCATGGATTTAATGCATAGTATCTACCAATACTGCTAAACATGCTCAATATCATGTGGTACAACGAATACCAGGAGATCAGATTAGTCACTGGATTACTTTGTACTGTGAGGTCCAGTAAGCGCTGTTCCTGTTAGATATGGTGCATCGAGGCCTTCCAGACATTTTTCCACTGCACACTTGCATATGGTTGGGATCACCATAACATTCTTTTTAATCTAGTTCTCTATTTAGGATAGAAAGAGATGCAGAGCCAGACATGAGAGTCTGTTCACCTTTTACACACAACAAAATCCCTTGTATTAACTATATATCACAAAAGTATATCACATTGTGTTAGTATGTTCGGGACACAAAAATGAAAACCCTAACATGTCAACACACAAGCGTTTATAATACTGTAATAATAATCTCTCACAAGTTTGGGGTCACTTGTCATATGACTAATACAACTACTACTAATAATATTAGCAATAATACAAATTATTATCATTTTTTAAATAAATTAACCACTCATACAGTGTAGGGTGGAACGCTATAAACTAGACACCAAAGCTCAGGTCAATACTTTACTTACAGCTTACAGTATTTGGTAACAACATGAAGTAAGAACATGGCTCACCAGATAAAAAAAATAGTCACTTGACTGATTGCATCTAATACCCACACGGGCATGAATAAAAGCTGCAGCTCGATTTGGCATGGACTGGACAAGTTTCTGGATGAAGTCCACATCAATGTTCAGCCACTCCTACAGCAAAGAATCGCACAGTTCAGCCAGATTATGTGAATACCTTTCCTGGATGTTCAAACGTTTGGATACAGCTTTAAAAACAAATTATCTTATACGTGCCAAGTATCTCAGCCCTTTGCAAGGGGGTTATTCAAAGAGCTAATCATAGCACAGGGAGGCTTTTTGCTTCACCATACTGACTTAATTACTGCTAACTTGGGTGTCCTTGAAAAGCGGCTTGGTATAGATTACGTCTGTTTTCATACCCGTGATTAATGGCAAGATTTATTTATTGTGAAAACTGCTTCGCTATCTTCAAATATTCAAGGACACCCAACACTGGATAGTAATTTGATTCAGAATGGATGACACCCTGGCAAGTACCTCAGAAAGGAAAAAAATCAATGTAGTATAGTATTATACATAAATATATATCACTCAAGTGACATTGCTGCTTGAAACACACAATTTGAAGGCTAAAAGAAAACGCATGGCAACAAACAAAAGCGTGTGGGGTGGATCATGATGCAGTAATTCTGCAGCAACAATAGCATGAAGTGTGATCAATGACACACCATGTTCTAAGACAACTGCTGACGGTAATTAACCGCTAATCAATGACCCTTCTCAAAGGTTTAAGAGATAACTCTGACCAGTAATTGAGGCTGCAGAGACACATTTATCATTTGGTCGGCATTGTTTCAGAAGAAAAGGAGAATGTAAAGGATTCTGATGAAATGGCTATTGTAGACACATTACCGAGTACGTTGAGGTTCTTTATGCTCATTTATCTCCTCAAGTTTAAAGCCAAAAGGCAAAGCCATTCATAATGATAGCAAATGCAAGCCACGTTTTTCATTCATCCTCAAAGACATTTTCCAAAAGCCTTTCCAAATGTAAGGCAGCAAAACAGCTGTTTCGATTCCGTTTCATCACAATGCAAATGTGCACAAGCACATGGAGATTTGGAGATTTGGAGTGTTACGTTCTTGCTTTGGGGACCTTGCATTTAGAGGACAACTGACGAGGCTAGTGTCCTCAGCACCTTCCTCTACTGTCCTACAGCAAAGTTCTGCCTTGTTGTTCCGATCCTTGTTTTCCAAGACTTCAAAATGGAAGCAGCAAAACGACTCCTTTATGAATTTGAAATATGAATATGAATATGGAAGCTCTTTAATTAGTAAGGTTAATTAATCACATGCACAAGGTTTAACTTCAATGTGTCCACAAGTCCTTGATATAGCCATCAGTGTAGAAGTAACGCTGAAAATTTATCATTGATTTCTTCCTGCTGCAACAACGCTAGGTGTTTGGGGTGGCAGACATGATAATGGCTTAATCACACCTTTGGCTGTCTTCATCAAGTGTGTTCGCCTGACAAAGACAGATTAGCATTATCTCCATGTGTGTGTGTGCAGTGTACGTGTTTTTTGAGTGGGCGGTTCTATACATCCCTGCTCATGCACATGAGAAATCATGGAGATTAACAGACCTGGATGCATGTCACTCGTATTAATTTAGGAACCGGTGTGGATGTCGGATGATGGTCCATAGCGCTAACCTGTCACATACTCCGAGATTTAGCAGAGGGGAGACATGGGCAATACCCCTCTGTTGCCACTTATCGGATGTTAGCCATCGTCTCTCCATCACAAAGCCAATCTCCACCATTTTATACTCTAATAGACTGTCAGTGGATGCCCTGCATGGCCAAATTGCTTGAGCTTTATTATTATTTCTCCTCCCCTCCTACCTTCTGCCGCTGGCTTTGAGGCAGAGCCTGTCAACTGAAGACTCGCGCAGGGCTGCCGAGTTTGACTGGGACTCAAATTGTCATTTCCAAAGTGACAAGGTGCTGATTTGCCCGGCTGGCAGTGAGCGATTGGACATATCTGTTGACAAATGGGCACAGGGACTGAGCTGGCAGGATGCTACGGGAGACAAAATGCCTTTGGCCACAGGTTTTGAAGGTTTTTCTGTCGTTTTTTTTTAGTCATGTTTTCATCACGCATTACAGAAGGACAGGTAGCTCCTCAGCTGTGCTGAAATCCAAAGACGCTTTCAGCAGTCACACTGTATCAATTCTATAGGCACAATTAGCTGTATAGAAGAGGGTTGGGCATTTTTATGGAAGCTTCACAATGGCGACTGAGCTCACAATGTGATAAGTAAATAAACAGCATCGGGACAGCCAGAGATTAACAGGCCTCATAAACGCCTATTAACACATTCATATAACAAACAAACAATGAAATCAATGAGTATATGAGCATATCAGTGCAAATATTGAATTTAATTTCAGAACGTAGGTAGGGCTGTAATAAACTGCAAACACTGGGAGCTTCGCTAACTGGCTGCTCATTGGTTTTTAATAGCCTGTTGGGTGCTGTCTGCAGGACATGTCATTACTTTCTTTTACGAGAAAAAAAAAAGCAACTTTGGAAACTCTGGTCTAATTATAGAAGTATTCAGAACTGTACTGTTGGGGATACAGGCAGTGAAACAAGGAGCTGTACACATATTGCATAATGTTGCAACACATTTGATGTCATGGTCCATCTGTGTGTATGTCTCGGCAAATATACATGCGTGTGTGCCTGAGCAGCTGTCACACAGAGAGGCATGGTGGTGCCGGTCCGTCTGTTTTGATAAATATCTGGGGTTTATAGGAGGAGACTGTAGGTAGTCTTCAAAGTTATACTCTATCTGTCATCATAACAATGTGCTTTAGGATAGCAATACCTTTACCTGGCTGATGCCACTAAAATGAGATTTATCTAAATTTACAGAGGAAGCATTTCAGTATCCTACTGTATATATTAAATACAGCCTGTTATATTCTACACTCTTCTAACTTTTCACAGTAAAAAAAAAAAAGAGACTGTGTTCATCATTTCATTGGAAAGTCAACTCATCTGTGATAGCCCAGCAAATAACTGTAAGCTTGATGTTGAGCTGTACCACATAGCATTATGGGATATGACGGTGTCTAGAAGAAACATTGCAAGCCCAGCATCAATTTTTATTCTATTACTTGGTAAGATCTGTCTTCATCAGTGGAAAGCAGTGGAAAAGCTAATGATATCGCTACGCATGAACATTCAATCTGAAACATCCAATTCCAGTTCAGCTCCAAAATGCTGAATATTCATTTGTAACAATTTTAATCATAATGCGTATATAAAAAGAATAACAGTTTAAACACACTCATCATCAAAAGAAAAACTGCACCCAGAAGGATTCAACCGACAGGACTGAAACTTGGGTAGGTCTGACATCGTGAGACATGTGTATGATTCAAGTTTCACTCTCGGCCGTACCTCGGCCAACAGCGGCCAACAGCCACGATTGCAGTTGTTCAGTGAGCAGTGATGTCCTCTATGAGTTATTCTGTTATTGCTGTTAATGCAGACCATTATGACGACTGCCCTTAACAACACATCAACGTCACCAAAGACTGCGATGATGTTGTGCCAGACTGTCTTTGAACCGACTCAGAATGGCAACTGAGTCCTGCTTTTGTCTTGGTGGAGACGACCAACAAATCTGTGTGTGGAGGCACCATGGTTAGCGACCAGATAAGTGCTTTGTTTTCATATGTCACATGTCCATAAGGCCTGGTCTCCGCAAGAACTGCATGAGAATATTTAAGACGCATGGGATAGATTATCAGAGGACACCATTAAGAACCTCTACAACTCCATGCTGAGATGTCTAGGTTGTTGCATTAGCAAACATGGTGGCCCTTTGCCATACTGAGAGACAGTATCTGGACTGAAAGCCTTACACAGTGTTCAACTGCGAATTGTGGACTGTTCAAGCTCAGAGCTTCCTATAAGTGTTTGAGGGCAGGAAAAAACAGTGCTCACAGTAAATTAGCACTCGTTTAGCTGCTGTGGGCGTATGAAAAGCTCTTAAAAACCATTTACACTAGAGTTAAGGAGTTGTTTGGTTAGTGCTTAATTTATTTTAAAGGTAGCTGTAGGCTGTGGAAATTCAGTATTAATATAATGCTCATATTGACATGAAAGCATACAGCTTGATTGATAAGTTTATACTGGAATTCTTAAGCTTGCAATGATCCAGATATTCCACTGTATTATCATTTCATAATTTTCATACACCGGCATAAGTGTTCTAAAAACGTCCTAAAACTTTTAGTTCTATAGCCATCATCATCCTCAGCAGCAACGGAAATGGTGTCATGGAACTGCAGCACAGAGAAGGCGGAGCTCCTAGGAGGCTGCTTGTTTCACTGTTGGTCTTAACAAGACTACTTGACTTCACCATTTCTTCTCCAGGGAATCCCAGGCATCATCTTAAGAGTCATTTGATGAGCTCTTGGAGGGCTGAAGGATCGAGTGAACAAGTGTCAACTTCACCAGCAGAACGTACCCAGAATTCATTGCAGACAATAATGGTGGACCAAGCTGTTTATAAGCCAGAGCAGCACTACTTTAAAATGCTTCATATTTTCCAGCCATGATTTTTGAGTTGGTGGCTTATGGTTTGCACACTACTACTTCTTTTATTCATCACTCCATTGCCTTACTAGCATGCTAATGGCTACAACACACCAAATAAATAGCCCAAGCCATTATTCACGGATAACGGATGATTGTTTCTTCTTCTTCAAAAAAAAACCAACGTTTTGCATTGCAAATTTTGCATGATTAACTAAGTAGTTCACAAAGGCCACGAGCTGAGGGCAAACTGGATGACTGTTCCACTATAATTTTCTTACTTAGATCTTCCTAATTCCCTCTTTGACAATGCAAGAATATACATTAGATTAGGTGGTCGTATGACGAATGGTAGTCAAAATAATGTTGGGGGTGGGGGGCTTCTCTTTGTTTTTTATTTTTTTAATATTTGTGATTTGTGTCTCTAATTGAGGTCTACCCCTAATAGTCCTGGTTGACCACTGTTTCACATATGGTCTATGATTCATTATTCAGTTTTTCCTCCTACGATTTCATATTCAGTAACTACCAGGCGTAGCGGATAAGTGACTGACCAGATGTTTGCAGGTCTAAAAGATAAACTAGTTTTATTTACAGAGGGTGTAAGGTAGGCACAAAGTAACAAAAGCAAGCATAACCGAGTAGGAAGAAAGTAAGCTAAATACAGCGAGACAAGCCAGAGTAAAAAAAACAAAAAACAGAATAAACAAGCTGATCAGCAACCAAGTTAGAATGGATGACCAAAAACACAAGAACCAAAAGGCAAAGAGATCATAATAATTAACCATGGACTAACAGAAAAGAACACAACAAGACCACTCAGTATGCAACAATGCATTGGCCTTACTTCACAAAGTAACAGAGAAAACAAAGGAGTGTATATATAGACACGTTAATGATGAACAGGTGATGTGAACATGTTAGTGGTGTTAATGCAGAGAAAGACACAGATTCTGCCACTTTCTATGGCACATTCCGAGATCCCCCTAAGATCTCTGCAGCAGTGCAACCCAGACGTAGCAATTAGTTTCATAATAACTAAAGTCACATGTTATATGCACTCATTTCCTAGAAAGTGAAGGATGTGTGGCTATTGCATTTTAAAGGGTTATGCCAGCTTTCTATGAGCTTAAAATACCATCTTCTCCCCACAAGGGCAGTACTAGCAGTATTTTTAGACTAGAGAATTAGAATAAGGTCTAGACAGCAGAGAAGCTAGGTAGCTAAGTCATTCAGAAAGTGCTGGCCAAGGGGATTCGTGTGTGTTTGAGTGTGTGCATGAACACCAGTGTAAGGTTGCAGTATGTTTGAGAGTGGAAGTAGTTACTGGAAGTAGATGGCATTACAGAATGAAGGAGTAAGGGAGGAATTACAGACAGAAATAACCCAAATACTCGTCATTCTCCTCTCCTGCTGTTCACTCAATTAGTGCCACATGCACCCACAGGCACGTGTAAAGGAGCTTCTCAATTAAACATGCTAAGATGGCTAAAAATGAATGGTAGCTAATGGCCACCAATTAGCATGATTCAATTTGCCTAATAATTGCTAATTCTTTACATAATGTTTAGCAACATTCGCTTATTTGACTTATTGCATAAACCCTAATCAAGTTTTTTCCATTCTGAGAATTTTTTGGAGATCTGCCATTAGAGGAGTTACGGTACATGCATGTCTATGTTGGCCATGGTGAAACCCATCTTCATGCACACTTAGAGTTTTACATGTGCTTCTGTGTTTACTATCTTAATGTAAAATACGCACAAGGCTTTCTTTATTGGTGGATACACCATAATGAATTTTGAGCAAGTGTTCAAGCTTAGGGCGTGTTTTGTATTGGCTAGAGCTCATCACTGTTTTGATCAGGTAGAGCAACTATAAAATGTAGCTCATGCTTGGTTGCTTACTTATTTAAAAAATGGTAGTGCCACAAATTGAAAAAGCAAACTAGACATTGTTGGTTTCATCAATTAAATTCTGGATTTTCACACATCAAATAACGGGAAGAGCAGATGAAACTGCAGAAATGTTATTGTGTTGGCTTTAAAAGTCTTAAGGAAGATTTTTGACAGAATAAAAACAAAGTTTTGCTATTGAAATAATACATTCATCATGTGCAGAGCACCAATCAGTACATATTGCATGTGTGCTGATCTGTTAATGGCACAATTGGAACTACAGAACCATTGCCATGGCAGGCTCATGACTAGCTCGAACCTGGCTAAATGCTAAATCCATGCTAGGCATAGAAATGATTCTGTTTATCCAACACATTCTGTCACTGATTTCATGCCTACACCAAGTCCAGCTTTCAAACCACAAACTCCAAGCAGAACTAGTACCAGGTGGCAAAAACTTGAAAAGAAGGAGTTGCTCATATATATTAAACCTACATTCGCCCAACCTATCTATGCTCGATCCACCAATACTTACTTTCATAGATTAATGTCCCAGGAAACCCAAATCTGTGTTTTTGTTCCTGTTGGCACAAAATCCACATGCACAAAATATTCTGTCTGCTGTATCTCACCATATTTCTTTCCTCTCCATAGAATCTCAACAGTCCTAATCTTGGGTAACCCTCCCATAAGCATTTCCTGACCAATCACTATGCTGATGTATCTTGTCCTGCTCATACAACAGTCTTAGAACATAACTGAGCTAAATCTAACCCAGCATGATCAAAAGTTAGCAAGCTAGACCACCTGTTTGTTTCTGCCTGTCAGCTAGATCGCTTATTCTCCTTGGTTACAGTTGCTATAGACAATCCAAGCAGCAGGAAATACCCTGGACAGGGCAGATGTACAGGCATAGACAGCTAACCCCAAGGGGCAATTTAGTCCTGACTGCATGTTTTTGGACTGTGGAAGGAAACAGGAGCACCTCGAAGAGACCCACACAGACATGGTGAGACGCAAACTCCACACAGAAAGGAAACCAGTTGCCAAGTAATTTACCCCTGGCCCTTCTTGCTGAAAGGCGATCGTGCTACCCACTGCACCACCTAATATACAGTAAATTAGAAATATCTAAATGTAAGATTTCAAGATAGGGTTGCCTCCCGAAAATGACCAAAGGCCAGAGATGATTTGGGGTCACATTCATATTTGTTATTTAACAGTAGGATATATGGGAGATGAAAATGTTATAAACTAGATAGCAAACACCAGAAGGTTTATTCACGGTTCTTAAGACAGCGCAAAACACTTTTACACTGTTTTTATTCATACCATCATTTTTCTTGAATGCTAGCTTGTCAGCTCTAGCAATTCCTTGCTTGAGTCCTTAATAGACGCCTGTCGTGGTGCTGTTTGGGTGCCAGGCATTTTGCATAGGCATTTGCTTGGCTGCATTTACTGCTAGCATGACTCAGACTTTTAGCGAGGCAGTGCGTGTTTTGCTCTGTTTTGCATCCTCTCGTCACTACAGTATGCAGAGCTTTGCATTATTCACTCTCTGCTCTACAGCAAGGCATCGGCAGAGGGGGAGAGGGTCCCCTATCACCCAGCAGATCAGTTTCCCCAGCAATACCTGAAGATTTCAAAAGGACCCTTCAGACTGTGACTGACTGCTCCTCCTCCTCCTCTTTAATCCCCCAACTCTGCTGTTCACTATATTGCAAAGACTCATTATTTGTGCAGGCAATACGTCTTCTCCAGGCTTGCTGTTAGTCAGTGAGAGAGAGGAAGACAGGAATGGAGACAGGGAGAGAGAAAGAGGGGGAGAGAGAGAGCGGAGCTCAGGAAGTGATGCACTTCTGATGCACTTTTGAAGTACACTTTTAGCCTGCACCTCCTAGCAAAATTTCCTCTAGGTGTGTTACATAAGACAGGCAATATGGAAAAAAATCTGAAGCAGCTCGGTGTGGAAAAGGAGGGATTAATAATACCAACATACTCAACTAAAGCAAATGTCATGACAAACACGATCAAACAGAATCATAATAAAAAGGTACTAAAGTAGGAAACACAAAGTAAAGACTAAGACTTTGTACACATCGGGGTGACGCATACATCAGATTCAAAAGTAATGAAATGCCACTTTCTTATTTCACAATTTTATATGAAATTTTTCTTCACACTTCATTTGAACTCCGCTACATAACACTGACGCAACCACATGGCAGACATTGTTTGACATCATAGGTTATGTCACATATACTGATCATCAAAAAAAACACCCAGAAGGAATGCCATTCAGAAGGAAGATAAAGATTACCAGGAACAATAAATGACATGGGCAATATTTATTCAGCTACACATACAGGAATAGTGTCTCTCAGTATGGCATCAGGTCACCATTTTTGCTAACGCAACATAGCAGATGCCTCGGCCTGAAGCTGTAGAGGCCCTGACAAGTTAAAAATGCTTATTTCATCACAGACATTTATATTATCTGTGGCAGCAGCTCTTATCCAGAGGGACTCACAATTGTACATTTACACTGGGAGATTAACATAGTGTTAGGAGTCTTGCCCAAGGACATTTATTAGTATAGTGCAGGTTGGTGGCCCAGGTAGAGAACTGAACCCCAGTCTACAGCACAGAGAGCAGAGGTGTAACCTACTACACTATACCAACCACCGTTTCTTCACCTTTCACACTGAGCATTTTTCTTATTCACACATATAATAGCTCATCACTAAAGGCTTCCACCAGTAGTTATTGGTGGTCATTTTTTTAATGAGATACTCCTTGTAGTAATCACTAGTTTATTGGTAATGGAATATTTTGATAGCTTAGGCTTGTCAAATTTTAAGACAGTCTTAGAATACTGCTCTTGTCCAGGCAAACATTACAGACTCTTACTCTCGTTGCGTTTGAAACATGGACACATGGATACATGGTTTATAACTAGTGTTGGGCACATATGTATCTCTCCCCCATACCAAACCACACTTGCTATCATCTGTGCAAATTTGCTTATTTTTGGAGGTACTGTAGTCTTGTCATAATACATGTGGTGATGGGAAAATTGTGTTGATTTGATTCAATACTGACCACCTCCTGCCTAGTAGAGGAGTGCTGAATGCACTAATATAATTGTCCATGTTGTCAGCACATACAAGAATGAATTTGCTGTATTCAATGTAATCCCACACATTCTGTCACTCATTCCATGCCTACACAAGTCCAGCTCTCAGCTCAGTAAATCACTAACTGCAGGCAGAGTCAGTGACATGGAACAAAGATGTTGTTCATAGCTGTCAAATCCGCATTCAGCTGACCTATCCGTGCTCTGTCCACTAATGCTTTCTTTCCAAACAAAGTTTGTAGAACACCGACAGCTTAATGGCGCAAATGTTGATAACCTAATTTGTATCAGCAGTTGCATAACCCCTGGTAAGGATGAGCAAAAAGGATGTGGTCATATAAATGTCTAGTCAGTCCAATCTACAATCAATTTTCATGCACATGATCTATTGTAGGGAGTGTGGGGTGTGGAGACACTCTCTCCAGAAGTGGGCACATGCTCCCCACTGATCTGGATCTCTCTCTGGTGTGAGGAAGGGGTACATGTGGCTTACACTGAAGCAAGGTAAAGAGACTGGGGTGAAGTACCCATGGAGAGTGCTAAGTAAGCCTCGTATTTAAGTTACGTTTTGGTTGAAGGCAATCTGGAGTGTTTGTGTATCTTTGGGTCTCATCTAGGTCTTCCTGGTCATAGCTTCTTTAAGAAAACAAATTGTACATTTGAAACTATGAATTGGTCAATTTCTCTTGATTAAAGTGGTTAAATGATAAGAGATTCAAGATTTTTTGCAGTAATTGTGAAAGATATGATCTTAAACCATAATGTTAAATTTAAAGTATATATTTATATTATACCTTTAGGTAATATTAAGTTAAATAATCACCAGGACATATTTTTTACAAGCTTTCTTTTCTCCTTAGTGCTGATCATTATGGATCTGACTGCATGTGAAATGTATACAAAATGGAAAGTGAGTTTTCACATACAAAATTATTATCACCTGAAATGAATAATGTACTTATGAATTTACACTTGTTGACAAGTCATGTCCTGACGTCAACATGATTACACAACATGAGTGTTTGTGTATCTTTGGGTCTCATCTAGGTCTTCCTGGTTAATGTGCTCCCCCAGCCAAAACACACTATCAAAAAATAGCTTCTTTAAGAAAACAAATTGTAAATTTGAAAACTATGAATTGGTCAATTTCTCTTGATTAAAATGGCTACAGGATCATAGATTCAAGATTTTTTGCAGTAATTGTGAAAGGTATGATCTTAAACCACAATGTTAAATTTAAAGTATATATTTATGTTATACTTTCAGGCAATATTAAGTTAAATAATCACCAAGACATTTTATTTACAAGCTTTCTTTTCTCCTTAGTGCTGATCATTATGAATCTGACTGCATGTAATATGTATACAAAATGGAGAGTGAGTTTTCACATACATACAAAATAAATATCAACTGAAATGAATAATGTACTTATGAATTTACACTTGTTGACAAGTTATCTCCTGACGCCAACATGATTACACAGCATGCAAACCATCAAAACAAAGTAACCTTCAATATGCAAACAACAGAAATACTCAAAAATTCATTTTGCACTCCAATTTCCCACTGAACTGAACAAACTTTAAATTTTGCAGCAATTTATTATGTATGAATCTGTGGGCGGAGCTTGCACAGGCTAATGATTATGTATGGGTACTAAACAAGTTACCTGCTGTCAGTTTGACACTAATGCTTTTGAGGAGGCGTGCCCTGTGCCCAATGAGACGAACACAGTGAGCTCACGGTCTTCAACCCAAGCGAGTCATATGGAGTCACATGATTAACTGCCCTGCGTAGGACCTGCAGGAGTGAACCGTGAATTAATTGACCGTTAATTGGATGCATTTATCCTCACAGTAATAAAGCAGGGACTGGGGGATCATCTGGAGGAGCAGATAATTAAATAGACTCTGTGACTAACAGATTGAGAGGGGAATTTTTTTCTCTCTGTGGCTCGGCACGTTCCTTTGTTAATGTGGCTGCAGCCATACAAAAGACCCTACAAGAGACACGCAGTACAGTAGCCTTATTATTCGAATGATTTAACTAATAGGATGATACCTGCACAATACAATAACATATCTGGCTGTAACTGCTCTGGGCTTAATAGAAAAATAGTGGAAAAAATAATATGGTGAACGGTGACCTTTGACATGTAAACAAGAATTAAGTCAGTATAGTTCTTTGGCAGTCTTATTTGTTCTAACTGAATGTGCTGCAGTATTATTTATTTGCTCATTTGAAAACATTGCCTGTAGGCCTCTATGTGTATATGCCACTGTAAGCAGCATCTGTATGTGTTTACACCATTGTACAGACTTTAATATGGACCCATATATGTCTTTATATCCAGCATCCTGTACACTGCTTCCTTCATCCTCCACCCTAGTTAGTCCTTATCAGTGTAGTGTAAACATTGCAGGTTCAGCGTCAAACTTGCTCCCTTTACTCGGTTGTAACGTATGAGGCTTGTGGATTAGTTGCATGTGTGAAGAGGCTTCAGTCGGGGCATTTCAATACCCAGAGTCCATACAACAGCCAGGGGTCAAAACACAGACAGGCAGAATCAAAGGTAGAGCCACAATTTGTGACAGCCATCTCCAGCAGTTGCAGGCAATGCTAATGTTAACTCTTGTTTTGCTTCTATTCATATAATTTATGTTTGTTTACTGCTGAATGTGGATTCTTGCCAAAAGTTGACACACGTTCCAGCCATTCAGCATTCAGTTTTCATTGGCTACCTGTTCTTAAACAAGCTGACTGGGAGCAGGATCCTTAAGACGACTACTTCTTCATTTTCTCATGTCGAAAGGGATAGCAAACTTATACCTAGAGTGACCTACTATTGCCTCTTAAAGTTCAAAAAAGGGTTTATAAGACAGTAGACACCATTTCTGTGCAACACAATACATAGATGTCTTTGATAAACTGTCAAAATATCTATTTCTAGCTAAAGATCTTATATACTGCTCCTTTAAGCACTGTGTGGCTGTGCTTCACTGTTTTATTTTATTTCATTAGTCAAGTTTGTATGGTGTCTGCCTATACTAATAAAGCAGAACCCTGTTTTGTTTACATTCCTATCACGTTTAAATCTCTTCGATGTACACTAAAAATGGTGCACCCACTAGCAGTTAACCAACGGGAATGAAACTTGGTGCACCATTAGCAGACTATATGCATGCAGACTGTTACAACGACAACCTTTAGCACCAAGTTTATGTTGCTAAAAACTACAATGGTGTTGTAGCAGGCTTTCATGAAGTGGCTCAGAATGGCAACGGGTCATCCTCAGTAACGAGTCGTACTTTTGTCTTGGTAGAAACACCAGTGAATCTGCGTGTGGAGGCACTGTGGTTAGCATGAAGATGAATGGTTTGTTGTCGCTCAGCTCATGTACAGAAGGCCTGGTGTTAATCCACCACCACCTTTACTTCAAAATCTGCAAGACGTATTTCAGAATATTCAATATTCAAGATGCCTGAAATGGATTATCGCAGGACACCATTAGGAACCTCTACAACTTCATATCGAGACATCTGTCATGTTCCAACCATGGTGGCCCAAAGCCATAATGAGAGACATTACTTCTGTATGTGTAGCTCAATAAATATTGACCATATCAATCCAAATGTATCACCATTTAATATTCTGGGTAACCCTTACCTTCCTTCCCAACAGCATTGCAATCGGACACTTCCTCTTGGGAGTAACTATTCTTTTGATGATGAGCGTATATTTATAGTCTTCATTCAGATGTTGTATTCAGTTTTATTAAGTCATCTCTATTCTGTAACATTGTATAGTATTTAGCTTGCTGTGTGGCTACTGTTTATGGTTTCTTTGATATTCCTGCTTCTTATACTATAACAATATAATATACAGTATCTACAGCACAGTAAACTGCACACACCTCCACTACAACCTTTTTTGTAACCCTTACTTATCAAGGTTGTAATCTGCGCTCTCCAATGGGCCACTGTATCTATGCATCAAAGATGACATTTTAGGTTATCATGGGAGCGGTCCTGCTCTCGGTAGGGAGTGAGTGCTTCTGAAGTGTTTCTTGGGGGAGTAGAGGAAGGTCATGGGTCAGCACTGTGTCTCATCTAAAGGCAGGAATGGAAATGCCATCTGCTCCATTCAAAGGAACCAATGAGCAGCTGGTCAGATGAGTATCCTTCTATCACTGCATACAAATACGCTGCTCTGTGACTTGAAGGAAACTGTTGATTATGTACATTTTATCTAGAAAATGTGATGAATAGAGTAAAAAATCATTTGCTATTTAACAAATCAGCTAAACAATTATGGACAATAACACAGACAGTATGTAGTATGCAAACATATTCAGATGCCAAAGCATTTTAATGTAGTCAGATTCCAGACCCTTAATGTTTGCCACTGTTACTATGATCCACGAGACTAAATGGTGTAATTGAAGAAGTAGGTGAAAGTAGCATTAATTGACTTGACCAAAACCTATCTTAGTCCAGCCCTAGTCCTGCACTGCTAGCTTCCTGCAGAGCCAACTACAATTTGCCACCCATTCTCCAGCTAGTCCATCTCTTCTCAAGTCATAGATTTTTTGCAGTGGGGCAGCTTATTGGAGACAGGTTGGAAGTAAACTACACATAGTCTGGCATTTGTCATTGTTTGTACATTTTTAGGGGCGTAAACATTCAAGTCAAGGCTGTTATGTACCAGATTATGGAATCGGCTCGTTCTGCTTCCCTCTTTTGCACATCTGGGGTTTGTATTTATAGAAGAAGCGATGTTTAATGATCATGGTATGCCAGTTCTATGTACTGGAACTTATTCAACTATGCCAATGTAAATCTGTTTTTCATTCTCTGGCACCTTTAAGTCCTTAGGTGAGACTCTTTACACTACATTCACTGATTAAAATTGCGAGTTGCTCTGAGTAAAATCGCTTTCAAGTGCGAGTGGGGCACTTGAAAGCGCATTTTATGTACTTAATGTGGGAGACAAACAGAGCACTGAGGCTGTATAAGGGGTCCTGTAGTTTATTAGCTAGCTGGCATCTATAGGTTTTGACCACTTTTCCTGGTGGTTTGAACACATACGACCAAGAAGAAATAAAACTGTTTGAATAAGGAGGGTTCATTTCTGCCCTCTGACGTCTCAAATCGTGCTGCAATTCGTGCTGCATGGAAAAAATTTTATGTAAGCGACATTATCATTCAACTTCAAAGGACATTCATGTGGTGCTTCCTGATGGAAGCCTTTCCAGCAAACCCGAGACCACTTGAAAGCAGCAACCATCACAAAGCATCCACCAAATGCCATATATGTAAATCCACCAATCTAACATTATACATCTTATAGATATTGGAGTGGTTTCTGACTTTCAATTTACCATACAATTCCCTTTTAGTAGCAGAAAAAGTAACAACAGTAATAAGAAAACCATATGACATAATTTGAACAAGATTAACAGTTCAAACAAGCATCTACAGCAAAGGTAATGTAGAATGTTATATAATTATGTTATTTAATAATATAAATAACAAGCTAGCTCTTGTTTAGTTGTGGGCTAAACAGAACTATAAAATTGCTATTAAATTGTAACAGCCAATCCAAATGAGCCTTTCTGTACCACAAGAGTTAACAAAGAGTATGTTTTCATTTTAATTCAGGCTCCTGGATTACATTTTTAGTGTTTTTGGACAGTCTTCTGGAGCACATGAAAAACACTTTTGACTTTCACTGTATGTGAACACAATCACCGCAAGCACACTCCAAAAATTAAGCAATATTGCAAAAATGGATCCTAACCACCTACAAATCCCACTAGATTTCCCAGCAGGTTTACTGGCTGCCTTGAAAGTGCTGAAGCCACATTGTTGGCCTTTATTAAATTAGGAGTGAAAAGGGGTTTTTATTTACGGCACATCAGCACAGACAGGCAGATCTCCCCTCCAGCTGTAGGTTTTATTTTTTACATGATGTTCCACTGTTTGTCTTGTTACTGGAAGCTGCTATTTATTTGCTGTGTTAGTATAACAGGCTGGAGAGCCCTGTATGCACAAGCGTTCAGAGCTCCTATCAATCATTTTCTCAGAAGTTGCCCATCACGCTTGGTCTGGACTGCCTAGGCTAATCTGTGTGTTTGTGCGTGTTTGTGTGTTAGGGTGGTATTCTGATTGCATCTGCCTTGAGGCCATACTTAATCACACAATTTTTGTTCTGGAAACAGGTTCCGTGCCAGTTATGGAGGGAGCAGCTTCCCAGCCGACATCTTCTGAAAGGGCAGATGAGACAGGTGCCAAGTACATTTCAAAGGCTGCCTTGATGGAAACCGTTTTCCAAACAACAAAGAGAATTGGTGCTAGTTAGAGCACCTTGAGACGTGAACATATGAGCTGGTGACAAGACAAGGTCTGACTTTGATTTGCACCTTGGTTTTGTTAAATATGTACATTGTGCTGTTCTCAAAATTAGAACACAACCTAAAAACAAAGAGGTGCTTCAGAAGTAAAAGTGTTGAAAGCCTTATACAAGAGACGCAATTGAAGAACTTTGGACATCCTTAAAGTCTTCCTGTGAATAGTTCTTTAAAGTCTCTGGGAAGCTATTGTCCATTAAGTAGGTTCATTTTAAGCACATATACACTTATCCTGTGAACAACTTACCCAATACATTGCTGATTTTGCCAAAATGCTTGCCTTTCCATATGACATGGGAGATCCAGAACGTTGGGGCACATGTGTAAGCAGTCCCTTCACCAGTCAAGGCTGATGTGGTTTGTGCCACCCAAATAGCTTTAACAAAGCTCTATACCCTTCTGGTTTGTATGTGTTTTAGTATGCCAAGTTACTGAGCGAAATTAACTCATCCATTTGTTCAACCAACAAATATCCATATTAGCATTCTCATACTAGCATGCTAGCATTAAAATCAACTGGATTTTTCTGGATCTTCTTTAAGGCGTTGTCATACGTTTTAGTGGACACATTTTTTAGTGGAAGTCTTTAACACTGTATGAACACTTGCCATCAAAAGAACAGTTGCACCCAGAAGGAAGTGTCTGATTGCAATGCTATTAGGAAGGAAGATGACGGTTACCAGGAACAATAAACAATGATAAATGTAGACTGATACGTGTAACGCAATATTATTGAGCTACACATACAGAAGTAGTGTCGCTCAGTATGGCGGTGGCCTGCTGTATTAATAATGCAACATGCCAGGCGTCTCAGCATGGAGTTGTAGAAGTTCCTGATGGTGTCCTGCAATAATCCATCCCATGCAGCTTGGATATTCTCACACAGTTCCTGCAGATTTTGCGGTGGGGGTGGAGGTGAAGGTGGAGGTGGAGTGACAGCAGGCCGTCTGTACATGTGACGCTTGACAAAAAAACCATTAAACTTGGTTCTGACCATAGATTCATTGGTCAACTCCACTAGGACAAAAGCGGGACTCATCTAAGAAGATGACCAGCTGCTATTCTGCATCACTCCATGACAGTGATGTTCGAAGAGTAATTGTAATGGTCTACATGCATGTAGTCCTGCATCATGCAGCCATTTTCCAGCGAAGGTGGCACTAAACGGATGACTCATGGAGGGCATCACTGCTTGCTGAATTTCCTTTGCTGTTGTGGATGTTGAGTCAGTCAGTTACAGCAATAAGGCCTGTCCTTGCTTATGTCACATGCACAGCCAAGCATGAAACTTGAATCAGTCTCATGGTGTCAAAGCAACCCACCAAGTTTCACTCCTGTGAGTTAATTCCTTCTGGATGGAACTATTATTTTGATGATTTACATGTAGAGATTTCACGTAGGGCGTAATGTTTGGTTCAACTTCAGTACCATAGAAAGCTAGGATTGATGGACTGAGAGCTGTCCATCACACTTACCCATCAGAAAGGACATGTCCACATGGTCTTAGACAGTTCTAAGCTTGTTTTA
Organism: Prochilodus magdalenae; assembly: GCA_024036415.1. NCBI lineage: Eukaryota > Metazoa > Chordata > Actinopteri > Characiformes > Prochilodontidae > Prochilodus > Prochilodus magdalenae. Next base: position 47,001 of record JAMWET010005218.1, on the reverse strand, counting down.
TTCAAACTTTGCTGGATGTTTAATATCATCCTCGATTTCAGCCTCACACAAACATGTTGACTACTTCATTCCAAAGAACAAAAGAAGCTTTTTAAAGATTGAATTATCCTCCATGGCAAGATTTGTCAAAACCAAAAATACATTTAGAAGCTTTTCTCTTTTTTGCAGTTGGGCAGCCATTACCCTGTGCAATTGGAGCACACCTGACTGACCTCATGAGTGGGCTAGGGACTTAGCTAATGATTTCAGTGAGTTCAGTCATGTGTACTGGAGCAGGAAAAACATGAAGCTCCTCAGAGCAGTGTACCGCTAGGATGGGAGTTGAACATCCCTGTATTAGTCTCTCAGCACTGGGAAACACAGATGAGGAGCTAGGTGATAAATTTCATTAGTGTGTGGTCCTCCTAACTTATCCAATCAATGTACCATAGAAGCTCACTTTGCTTTGGTGGTGCAACTCTTTTGAGCAGATTTGCTCATTTCACAGGTGCTGGGGAAAGAACCAATTATCTGGAGAGGTGTTCTGGGCCACAAAATATCATTGTCAGCTTGTCACCGAGCGCAAGATAAAGAAGAATGAATGAAGACAAATCCCAAAAGTGACATGACAGACTTCCCTCTTCTCTTCTTGTGCTTTGCCTTCCCTTCCTATGGGCTCAGATGTGAGGCTGAGGCTGTTCACAGCCATAAACACCACCTATCATATTTCCTGAGCTTTCTCCCGCTAAAGCTCGCTGATGAATGAATCATACGTTGCGGCCTGATAGGAGGGTTTTTTATTCACTCTGAGGACAGAGTACACTGGCTGCACTGATTTGGCAGCCAAAGTGTTGGAATTCAAGCCTCAGAAGATTCACTAAGTAGCGAAAGAATGGCAGGAATAATTTACAGGCCATTAGATAAATCAAACGCAGCATGACTGGTCTGATCTTCTTCAGAACTGCAGGACTGACTAATGGGTTTGTTCTAATGTAAATCTGAAAATGAGCAATAAGCAGTCGCCGGATAATATAGTATGGTGTAATTATGGATGCTTCCCTCTCAGGTTTAATATCTCATTGTTTCATAGAGATAAAATGTCAATGAGAAACCACTCGATTGGCAGAAATAAGATAAGAAATAAGATGTTGAGATATTATTAGCTTCCTGCACCGTTGTGATTCTGAGATTGAATTAGAGTTACGAAACAAAATCAATAGAACTCCATCCATTCGCGAACGCAGTAATGACGTGGAGTCGATTACCCTTAATCATTTTCCAATGCAGGAAGCTGAAATATCTTTAAAGACTGACTAGAGGTGTATGTCAATATGATGGGATATAAATAAGATTAAATTCCCCCTGTTTGGTGTCTCATTATGCTATAGATGATTATTCATACTCCTTATGATTACCTGGCTTAATGGAATTGCAGGGCAGTCAGTTTGGTTCTTGGTTGGAATCTATATGATTTGTAAGGCTTATGCCTGAGGACATGGAAAGTTCTGTTTCTGTGTTTAGAGTTTCTGTAGAATAGACAGACGTGAAAAAAATTGCTGTAAAAAAGTATTTACCCCCTCCCAAAATCTTCTTTTGCGGAATAATTGTTACACTAGAATGTTTTAGGTCATTAAACCACCTTTAATATGAGATGAATATGCTCCAAATTGAACACAAAATGCTGTTTTTTTTTATTATGATTTCATTAAATAAGGGAAATATGCTGCCTGCCCTATGTTTTAAAAAAAAGGCACTGCCCCCGCCAACAAAATTTCACCAACAGAACATCACCGACTCATTCAGGAGGTCACAAAAGAACCCAAATGAACATCTAAACAACAACAGGCCTCACTTGCCTTAGTTAGGGTCAATACACACAATTCAACAAATAAGAAAGACACTGGGATCCATGGGAGAGTTAAAAGGTGCAAAGCACTGCTGAGGAAAAAGAACACAAATGCTCATCTCACATTTGCCAAGATTTTTGGAAAGATGTTCTGTGGCCTGATGAGTCAGAGGTGGAAACTGGAAGAACCTAACATTGCATTCCACAATCAGAACATCATACCAACAGTCAAACATGGTGGTGGTAATGTGATGTGGTCTAGGGCTTGTGTAGGATGACGTCATGATTGACGAACCACGAATTCTGTTGTTTATTAGAAAGGTTTTTCGGACCAAAACTCAAGTGCAGCTAGGTTATGCAGCAAGATGACGATTTGAATCACATCGAAATGCTGTGGCAAGACCTTAAACCAGGAGCTCCTGCACTCCAATGTAGCCAAATTAAAGCAGTTTTGCAAAGAAGGCTCAAAATGTCTCCACAGCAATGTAAAAGATTCATTGCAAGATGTTGCAAACACTTGATTGCAGTTGTTACTGCCAAGGGTGGCACAACCGGTTATTGTTGTAAGCTTAGGGAAGGAATTGCTTTTCTCCCATAGCTAATATAGGTTTACATCTTTATCTTCAATTATTCCATTGCATTTTGTGTTTACTCCTGTTGTTTTTAGCTTATTTAAATAAGTCAGATGATCTGAAGCATTTAAATGTGACAAATTAGCAAAACTAGAAGAAATCAGGTCTCAAGAGACTTCTGCAATTAACAATTAACAGAGCTAATAACAATTCTAGGAACAGTCAAATGTAAGTCTTCATTAATTAATATTACAATGTTTTAATTTATATATCAGTATGTGCTTTATAAAGCAGCATATCTTGCAGAGCGGTAAACTTGACTCTACCCAAAAAGCTGCCAACAATACACTAGGATTTAGATACTTAATAATTAATAAATAATTAATATAAAAACTCTTTATTGAACATCATTACAGCTAATATGCAATTACAACATGTCTCCTGATATGTCCTAATACAGGACACAACGAAAAAGCCCTAACACAAAGTGAATGGATGTGTCTGATTTCAGCTTTAGACAGTGTTCACACAGGTCACAAGGGCAAGGTAGTACTGATAGCAGCAGGTGGACAGCCTAGTTGCAATATCCATTGGACACATTAATAAAGATACTGTTTCATATCTATAAATTCGGATGGTCACCAAAAGTCATTTATCAGGGTTGGATGACTGCACCTGTGAGGGAAACACAGAAGTGCACTGAAGAAGTGAAGACGTGAGCCCCAGGAGAGCGGGACATCTGTGCATGTAATTTATGTCTCCAGCGTTTCTCTCTCACCAAGACTCAACAGAACTTCATCTCAATGTATGTCAGGTGAAAAGTATCATATTGGTATTTCACAATGTACTCTTTATCCCGGCTGAGTTGTTGTTTGCTTTGTACAATCACATTTAGACAAAGTGCTTGTACACAACAAGTCAGCGCCCTGTCACATGCAGTAATAATGCACTCTTCAAAATCTCCTAGCTGCATGTTTCTTGTTACTTCTCGGCAGGATAATAATAGTGCAGGTTTATAGTTTCTTTATTTCTCCATTGTTTAGTTTACTGATTTCAAAAAAAAATTACCAGTTTTTAAATGATTTGTACTGAAGTTCCCAGAGCCCTACCTCAAGACAAAATCTGTCTATGCGATATCCAAAAGTTTCCAAATATTTTTTATGCATTAATTTTTATTGAAATTCCAATAGAAATATTTAGCAAAATACTTAATAATATTGTAATACTAGCTAAACATTGCTATTGTAAATTTATTCAAATGTCTGTAAAATTACAGCATTTGTAATTAACATATGATTGTATACTAACATGTTTGGTCATTGTGAATTAATATAATTATTACCTGTTCAAATATATTCTTAACTGAAAGATTACAATTATTAGCATTTAATTCTTGCCTCAATAACTGCTTTATAAATCATTTGTAAAATAAAAAAGCCGATAATGCAAGTACACCCATGACACCTTCCTAAGCTTGCTAACTAGCTTGCTAAGTTTTATTAATTATGGTATTACTAACAGCTTACTATTAGTTAAATAATTGTTAAGGAGCAGACCCTAAAATGAAGTGCTACAGATTATTTTACTGAATCTTCTTTGAAGTATCTCCTGAAAAATAGAAAACTTGCCATTTTACCTGTCCATATAAAATCTTATAAACATTTCTTAATGTTAAATGTAGGAATATAAATCTAACAATTTATGATTATTAGTTCAAAAAGAACATTTCTCAGAAAGACAGCATAGAATCCAGGTCCTCCACCAGTACAGTCTATTGTACATACCATTGTGAAAAGATCCAGACATTTAAAATAGCATTGTATGAGAAACTGTCGAATAACTTTGTTGAACGTGGCCACATGGGTTCATAGTTCTCTGGTCCCAACATCATCTCTGAAAGAAAATGTGTGAGAGGATTCCACGTTTTAGCCTGATGTTGAGTTCTCCATGCCAAAGATGAAAGGGATCATCCAGACTTTTTTGACAAAGCAGGCAAAAGCCAGCATTGGTCATCATATAGCGGCATCAGTGCCCAGAGCATGGGTGGCTTTCATACATGTGAAAGTACCACTGACACTGACAATATTGGGATTTCATAGAAACATATGCTGCCATTAAGGTGCCATCTTTTCACAGGAGGTACATGGTTACGTCAGTAAGTCAGTGCTTCCCTCACATGTGCTACAGCAGTATTGCTTCATAGTCACAAAGTACGTGCGTGTGCTTGAGTAACCTGCTTGCAGTCTCCATTCAGAAAATGAATGGCACACCAAAAAAAAAAGACTGCTGAGGGTCCAAACGTCTTGCATCAAGCAGAAAGATACAAAAATTCTACCTGTAAAATGAAAAAAAAAAAAAAAAAAACGTAACTGCAACAATATCCTCAGTTCCTGAATGGTTAAAAATAGTGTTTAAAAGAAAAGGCAATATAACCCGGTGATGTAAAGCATGGCTGTCTTGTTTTGAGTGCATTGTATGCAAATCTATGTATGTTTACGGAATGCATCTAGGTTGGTCAATGAAAACACAGGAAATCTTCTGTTTTGTTGTCAGTTCAAGAAAATTAAGAATTCATAGGTTCTTGTTTTCAGTGCATTTTACAACATATCCCAACGTTTCCAGAAATGGGCTTTGAAAATTCGCTGTGAACCATGTTAAACCATGTTGGAGTTATTCTCATGTAAAACAAAGAAACAAAACAAAGTTATATATTGCTTCCCCTCACGTACATTCACACACACACCCACACCCACACCCTCACACACACACAGACACCACAAGAAGATATCTCCCTATTCTCGGAAGCAAATCCTTCAGCTCATCTCTCAAACTGATGCTGATTGCCAGCCAAAAGTGTTTGTCATGCGCCAGGACACACCGGCTCAAAGTGGAGAAGAACGTTCCCTGGATCTGTCTGGGCCTGGCACCTGTCATACTGCATTTATGGCCCCAGCTTCATATTAGGCCTGCTTTCTCTGCCTTTGCTGACAGTGTCTTTGTTCTCCTGCTCGCTATAAAACATGAGTCGAGCCAGCGAGCGATGGGCCTCCGCGAGAGCTCAGCCTTTAACCCTCTCACAATAAAGGAAGGCATCTCCATTCAAACGAGCCAGCCGACGCCCGGACTGCACGCAGCTATCGGCTCAGTCGTCCGTCACTGTCACTCTCCTCCACTGCACCACCACAACTCAGTGCGTGCTCGTAAATACCTCAATCATAACAGGGCCTGTCCCCTGGGACTATTTTTCTCTCCCTACCTCTCCCTCGCTCACTCTTTTCACTCAGCCAAAGACTGAATGCAGGAGAACCTTATTTGTTTCTCAGCGACAGACACTAACCACAGCATTCTCTAAAATACACGGCAGAAATACAAACATGTCAAATGTATTATTGCACATAATCTAGCCAATGTACACAATTCTCCCAAGTTAACCAGCATTTCTCTAAAGTCTTTCAGTCTTCATGGAAAAACAAACAAACAAATAAAGAGATAAATCCAAAAACTTTGCAGCATTATTTTCACAGACTTATTTAACATAACCTCAGTAAAACACATTCCATGACCCTTTAACAACACTCCACTAAAACTTATTGGTAACACTTTACTGCAAAACACATTCATAACATCTTACATAAACTCTTTATGAATCATTCATGAATGTTTAAACCAATATTCATATAGTGAACATGTTTTACATAATATTATATGGAGTGCTAGTCATTTTAGTAAGAGACATTTTTCTTTTATTCTCTCAAAACGTTTTCTTTTATTATTTATTATTTTTTTATTTTCCAGAAAGAAGACATTTCACTGAAATTATTATGGTTTCATTTTGAAAAAATGTCTCTTGGTAAAATTACAAAGTACTCCATATTAACATCACATAAAACATGTTCACTATATGAATATTAGTTTAAACATTCATGAATGTTGATTGAAAGTGGAAGCCTACAATTTGGGACAAAACTTGAGAAAAAGTCCACCTCTATGACAATGGTTCTGCTAGCCCTATTATGGAGATTCTATTTTTAATTTCTAACAGCTGAAATCTAATTGGTTAATTCCATATTTACTGTCGTGATGGTAAGTAATTTAACCAGCTTATTACAGATTTACACGCATTGTCATTTTTAGCTGTTTTATCAATAACCCTTACCATGTAGTGCCAACTAGTCCCAAGCAATCCCACCCCTGACAGTAAATTGAAGAAATAAAAGTAAGTACTATTAGTTCATTAAAGCTAGTCCTTCCGTTCAGTGTGTAAATGTTAAAACCATGTCAAGAAAAATAAAAATAAAAATAAATCACCTTTATGATAATTTCTGTTCATTTCTGTCTGATCATGTAAACATCTAAGCTCTGAAGCTACTGTTGCTAAAGAACACTAGAAGTCAAAACCACCCAAATCTTTTCTGTAACCACAATCCCAAAAACCTCTCTTAATCAGCCCAAAAAACTTCCAGGTCCTCATTAGGATTGCAGTGTCAGCGTGGTGCATCTAAATGCAGCTATTTTAGACAACACATTAGGTGTTGTGCCTACACTAAAAACACCATTCTAACACTAATGCTCTCAGACAACCTCAAAGTCTGGGGATGTTTTTCTTACAGAGCTTCTTACAGTTCAGCTCAGCAGTGTACAAAGCTGAAACTGCTCAATCGATAAGAAACCAGCCACCCTTTGAAAGAGTATTAGAAAATGATGATCTTGGAATGGCCTGTTTAAAATAAATGTCACTTGGTTTGGCATTTTGTTTCCTAACACAAAGAACTTAACATATTTTGTTTCATATCACACAAATACATTTTGGCGACATAATGGGTACACTTACTGACTGTAGCCCGTCTTCTGCTGATGCACAATTTATAAACAACTATTAATGTAAAGTCACCAACGGACTCCTGTTGACCAGGTGTTAGTATATAGTGCCATGTTAAAGAGTGTTGTGCTGGTAAGATTGTATGAGGCATAGCAGCAAGGTTATATTGTAGAAACACAGTAAAATATAAAAGTATGTTACCCATAATTAAAGTAATTTAGCTGTTTACTGTATTGTATCCACTTAATAAGTGACATATTGATCTACCCGTCTGGGTCAAAGCCTCATGTCGCTTGAATAGATCGACGGTCAAAAACACTACATAATTCTTATACAAATTTTCTGGCCATTCTTAAAAGTTTGTGGCCAATGGGTTGTAATTTTAGCTAACTACCTAACCAACCTAATGTTATGCCCACCGGCATAAACTGAACTGGCTGTTTGCGGATGCTATGATGTAGGTTATGAGTGTTTCTTGCTATGAACCCACAGTTTTGTGCATGTGTTGTCAGGCTAACATAGATAGTTACCTAGCTATGGATAGCTAGCTGTGGCAGGGCAGCACAAAAAAGGTCTTACAGCGAAAACACAAAGATGTGGGTTTATAGCAAGAAACTATATAATCTGCTGTCTGTATCAAGGTAATCATCAATGGGCCAGATTAGCTTTTACCAGTGGGTGCTAACATTAGTTAGTTTGCACCCAGAGATTGGATGTTCATCAGTTTATCCATAAGTCACCTATAAGCCCTGTCCAGTGCAGTCTGCTGAAGGCATCTTCCAGTGGCAAAGTTACTGTTATTGTCAGCGTAAGTAATAAAAACAAATTCACAGCATTGGTTGCTAGGATCTTGCCATACATGAAAATTGCCTGTACGTGGGCTGCAGAGTTTTACAGAGGTTTTTTTTTTCTATTAATATAGTAAGGAATATTTAATCTAACTACCTTCTATTAGAGGATCCATGACACCAAATCAAGTCATACTTGATCAAAATATTTCCCACTAAATACATTTGGCATCTGGTTTATGCTAATATCAAAAGTGCACCTTCTGATGACCCTTTACATGTATCCTTCTTATTTTTTCAATTGCATCCCTTTATATCCCTGCCTTTGTGTCTTAAGGCTCATCATTCAGTAACTACATGGAACCGATGCAAAATGGCTGTGCCATAACAGTAAAGAGTGGAAGCCAGAGGACTCAACTGTCACCAGCTACTGGGGACATCTTGTAGAGAGCAGCGGTAATGCCAACACCTGCTGCAACACGTCTCATGTTTCTCTCTTGAAATCAGAAATTTCTCTCAGCAGGCTATGTTGACTTCTGGTCCGGTCGTTTGATGGACTCTGTCAGAGACAGAGAGCTGCAGCTGGACCAGGCTTCCATCTCCCTAAAGGTCAGCCTTACGGAGAGTGGATCAATGAGCTCAAACTACAGCTCTGGACCGCCTCAGACTTTCATTTAAAGCTCGAGGAGTGAGCGGATGGAGTCATTAGAACACTCAGTTCTGGCTGGCAGGATCCAGGCTTACCATGTTATCGACTCTGATTCAAAACACCTTTTTCCATCCTTCCAAGTATTATGTAGCTGATAATTAGGTGAGAATGCAATATTGAAAGAACTATTTCTGGAGTCGCATATTGCTTATAAGAGGGCTTGCTGCCTTGTTTGAGAGGTTTCATGTTGGGTTTTTGTGTGTGTGCGTGAATACAACCAAACGTTCCCCACTAATCCATGCTTTTCCACCCTGGGACATTTACCCATTGGATTGATCTTTTTTTGACATTCACAGCATGCGATTAGCTGTTGTTGTTTTGTAACAGCTTGTTTCCACACCACTATGCATTATAATCAGAGCACTGTTGTTCTCACAATAGCTCTAAGTGCAGGGGGAGTGTAAGTAGGTTCAGTTAGTGTGAGTGGGCTGGAGTAATTGCACTAATTATATGACCGTCAGCACTGCGGCAAGACAAAGCGGCCATCAACCAGCCTCCCTCTCTTTCCCGTTCCCATTCCATATAGGAGGCATAAAAGGAGCGCTGTCATACGACAGCCCTGCGATATGATCTAATCTCCGATAAAGAGGTCTTACAGTATTTATCAAGATTATCATCAGCTTAGAGCCCCCCTCATTTCTCCGAAGGCAGCATTGGCACAATACAGCCGTCAAATTTCCCCAGGAAAATCCTCCGCAATGGGGGTAGAGAGTCATGAGTGAGCCGCATGTAGGAAGATAAGAGATGGCTTGCGTGGTGTAGTTTGACTTCCACCTGTCTCTATTGCCTTGCACCGCTTCTGCTGAGCCGGGTGTTTGCTTTGGGCTCTAGACCAAAAATGGTAGCTCTTCATCTGAAGCTGCCTTACATAACTTCAATACTACACAACCCATAAGCCCATTGAGCAACACTCCACTAAAACTTAAATATTAAATTTATATATATATATATATCTCTATCAGTAGGGGACTGTACTGTTTGGTCTTCAGTTGGGGTCAAAACTTAAGAAACAGTCCAGCTCTATGACAATGCCAGTTTGTTCGAGCTCTCGTATGAAGCTTCTGTTTTTAATTTCTAACAGCAGACTGAAAATTCCTTGGAAATCAAAACGTAATTGGTTGATTCAAATCTAGTGTTACTGTCAATATGGTGTGTAGTTCAACCTGTAAGACCTTCTGTCCAGTTCCTGAAGACCTAGCCAAAGAAAGATCTAGCTTCGCTGTGTCTAAAAGATGGAGGGGAAAAAAAATACATATTCACCCACACACTGAGGGGCAATTTAATATCTCCAACTCGCTTGACTGCATGTCTTTGGACTGTGGGAGGAAACTGGAGCACCCAGGGGACAGAAGGAGTAACAGTAAGAACAGGTAGACTCCACACAGAAAGGACCGTGGCTGCCTGGCCAGCGAATCACACAAAGGTCCTGTTGGCAGGGAGCAACCAGCACTAAAATATCAACTCCTTTTTACTTTTTTGGTGATTTTACAGCTAAACACGTACTGGCAAGATAATTAGTTTATATAATAATTGCCACATGTCCTCATTTGATTCATCTCCTCATGATTCCTTATGTATTTTTAATAGGTAGCAGTTCTGAACGGCACACGCATTTTGTGTCTATGAAGTCATATAGCTCATGCGCATAGCACATGCAGAATGATGACTATTAGTTTTTGCCTGACAAAACTGGGATTTCCTAAAAAAAAAAAAAAAAAATCACATTGTCTTAATGCAAGCATATATGAGGTAGCTGGCATTTCTGACAATATATAACTTTTCATTCGTATTATTTGTAATATTTAATGACTTCTGCTGTTATACTGTATGTATCTATATCTATTTTATTATATCTATATCTGTTTGTACTTTTATGCATAATTTGAACACAGCAGCTGCTGTTTACACTGGGTGAAAATTTAAAGATGAATAGATCAAAATGGCCCAAAATTGCTTGGAAAAAAAAATAAATAAATAAATAAATAAATATATATATATATATATATATATATATATATATATATATATATATATATATATAATATATTATATATATATATTTGTATGTATATATATATATATATAGATATATATATATATATATATATATATATATATATATATATATATATTTGTATGTGTATATATATATATATATATATATATATATATATATATATATATATATATATATGTATGTATGTATGTATGTGTGTGTGTGTGTGTGTGTGTGTGTGTGTGTGTGTGTTTCAGATGCTTTCACTTGCCAGGATCATTTTATCTAGTTTTTTCTTCAAAACAATTCAAATGTATTACACTGATTTAACAGTCAGTTATAATAGAGGCGGGTGTGTAATATGTCTGTGAGCTATGCCCTCGTCACTTTGAACAAAATGTTCCACTCTCAGGTGTTCATGTTATACGACGTACCTTTTTCAATTTAAGCATCACAGGCTGCAGGCGAAAGCAATCACAAAGAGGTTCTAATGAGAGCGGAAAACAGGTTTCATCCCAGCAAGCGATGACTGCTCATGGTAAATGAGGAACAGCAGACTTAATTAAAGTGTGTCACTTTTCACTGGGAATAAGATACGTTGCTAAAATATCTTTTTCATCTCTGCTTGCTTTACATGAAACCCACTGAACTGACGATAGGCTCTGTACGTCTGGAGGAAAGTAAATAATAATTTGGATGGTCAAATCTTATGTGAATATTACTTTACCACATGTATTACTTAGAAAAAGTCATACGCAGCCTATCATTAATTTCCAGTAAAAATGGCCATTAAGTAGAAGTTATCCAGTTAGAGAAGTTACAATCAGATTTTTTTTTTTTAATTACCTAGAAGCGTCAACAACTAAATATGTCATCAACATATTCCTTTGCCTTACTTACATCTTCCTTTTTTGGGAGACTTGCTTTCAGGTTTTTAAAGTAATCTGCAGAGTTATTTTTTCATACCTCATTCAGCTTTACGTCTCGCAAAAGGTAATCCCAGTCACAAATTTAGATTGATTGGCTCATGGAATCTTTTTGCCTTTTTGGCTTTCTAATGCAATTTGGTCTATTTAGTCTATTTTATATTTTCTTTTGTCATTGTGGGCTTAATGAAAGCCTCACATTCTTTCAGACCCTTTTTGTTGACTTGCCTTCTCACAGTAAAGGAACAGACTTATTTAAGTATTCATTTAATGGTGACGGTGTGGGTGTTCTACCAGGTCTTGCTCAGTTGTTAGTTTTTGCTGCATGTTGTCATAACTTTTTAAAACCTATTTTGGTAACTTTGGTTGTTTTTTTAAATGTACTTACTATTACATACGTATTTACTACTGCCCATCCTGTGTGTTCTGATGCTGGTGCTTCATCTACTTTGACTAGGTCCCACTGCTTACCTGAATTTCTAAACATTTTAGAATTTCTAAATTACCATAGAGTAATGCTGTCACGTGCATCCCCCTGACCCATCCACTTTGTAACTCTGTTCCTCTCAAGGTTTATTCCTCTTGCTCTGAAGGAGTTCTTCCTTGCCACTGCTGCCCTTGGCTTGTTCACTTGGGGGTTGGTCCCGGATTCTCTGTAAAGCTGCTTTGTTCTGTTTTAAAAGGTGTTACATAAATAAAACTTGACTTGACTTTGCCCTATGGGGGTTATCCAGAAGTGATCGGAAGGTCTCTGATTTTTGCACAGTACTCCTCAACTTAGTGCTTCAATATGTGACCTATAGCACTGATGATGCTTCAGTGCCCTTGATCTTTTTCACTTCTCTGTTTTTGCTGCGCTTGGCCAAACAATATGGCTCCAGTCTCTGAACAGTTCTTTGATTCTTTGTGCTCCTCACCTTTAAAGAACTTCGCAGTGGAAGAGCAGGTTCCGATAATTTGCTGAAACGAGGAGAAATTAATATTCACAAGGACTGATTAAAAAGATGAAAACGATTTGCTGAAAATGAGAAATGATGAGCTGTTGGAGGAGAAATTGGACTGAATTTGATGCATTAATGGGAATTATCCTGAATACCTAATTAGCTAAAATCAACATCTCATTCTAAAGCCAGGAATAGAGGAGGCAGCATTTTTGTGTTAGAAAGCTATCAGCACCTGAAAGAGAGTAATCAATGTTAGCCTCCCTCATCAGACTCCACATTTCCTGTTTTCTCTTTTTAAAAGCTGGTCCTCAAAAGTGAGCTTTTTAACTGCATGGTTTGCTGGCGTGAGCTGCACAATCCTGATAACATTCGAAAACAAGACACTCTCTTGTCTAGAGTTTAAGCCAAATTTGTTCACGACGCAGTGTGTTCTCCAGAGAGTCTTCTGCCAGGAACCAAATCCTGGGCATATTCGAGCACTAGCCAGCAGCAGCCGCGTCTTATAGTCAAACACAAACAAATGACTTTGCAGATTAGAAGCGGACTAGGTTCTTCAGTCTTGATCCGTTTCTGTTCTGACTGACAGCATGCACAGCAGACAGCAGATTACCACGGGAAGCCTCTTACTGCTTCAGTGCTACTGCTCCCTTCTGGAGCAAGAAAAAAACATTAAAATTCATTAGAGCGAAAGTAATTAAGAATGGAAAAAGAAGTAACATATTTCTTTATGTTTACTGCACTGTGACACACAAAGCAGTCTACCAGAAAGTAAAGTACCTGAAAGTTGTAAAGACCATGACCTTGGTTTGGACTAAGTGGTATAAGAAAATGGATGGATGGATGGATAAATGGATGGATGGATAGATGGATGGATGGATGGATGAATGGATGGATGGATGGATGGAATGTTGCAAAGACAAATGAGTTATAAGCCACCATAATTTTTTTAACAATTTATTTGAAGGCTATATGCATCTACATAAGTAGTCAATGCACATCGAAGCATGGAATAAGCTTATGCCAGTTACAGTTTATGTTGATACCAGTTACAACATATGCCAATACCAGTTTTTAAACCTCAAACCTTAGAAGATAATACTGTATAAGGTTCAACAAGCTACACTGCAAGTGAAATTGTCCAATTGATATGTCAATTTTATTTTTTATGTTGAGGAATAAGCTTATTACAAGCTTACTAAAAGATTATTTTAGTTTTTTTACTTATTATAACTAAACATTTAAGTACTATTAAGTACAATTATGCTACTATATTTTCAGAATTGACACAAGCAAAATGATCTATCATTATAGTGAGAAATTCACTTCATAAAATAACTTTAAAAAAGAAAAATAAACTACAAATATATTCTTATAATATTTGTAACTCCAGCTAACAGTTCAATTAGAAATATTAAATATTAAATATTTTTTGAAGATTTCTCTCATTAAAATCACATTTTTTGCAGTATATAGCTCTTTAAAAAAATGATATGACATTGTATTTGGCGACAGGGAAGACTTTATGGCAACTGATCGAGCAGCGGGGGTGCCACAGAAATACATTATTAACAGTAACATGCATGCTGAGTCTCCTGCTGTGTTCCTGACTTTACAAAACATGAGTCAAGATGGAACTGTCATGTAAGTGTCACATAGTCTTACACCTGAAGCTGACTGCATATATCAATTTAACATCAATTACTTTATAAAACATCTTATGATATCTTGTGTTTGGTGGCATAAGGTGTTCCTAAATGTTCAGGTTTTACTTTGTAAGTTCACTCCTCATTAATTAAATACTTGCACCAACAAGGAAGTGTCAGACTGCAATGCTATTCAGGAGGAAGGTAAAGGTAACCAAGAACAATAAATAATAAAGTTAGACTGATATGGGCAATATTTATGGAGCTACACATACAGAAGTAGTGTTTCTCAGTATGGCGTCGGGCTGCCATATTTGCAAACGCAACATGCATTCCTTTTGGCGTGGAGTCTTAGAGGTTCCTAATGGTGTCTTGCGGTAATCCATTCTATGTAGCTTGAATATTCACACCAAGTTCCTGCAGATTTTGTGGTAGGGGTGGAGACTGAGTGACACCAGACCTTGTTGGTGTTGGTGCGGTGTTCAGGGTGACTGTCGTAGCGGTCTGCAGGCATGTAGTCCTGCATCATGCAGCCATCTGCTAGTGATGCCCTCTGTTAGTCGTCTTTACGTTATTCAGTGCTTATGCATTGAGTTCCAACATGGGTAGCCTTTAAACAAAGCATGGCAAAGAAAGCACAGTGTTTCAAACTATATCAGAATCCTAGAAGTGACAATGACCTTGCCCAGAGATTTGCACACTAACAGGGTCTTTATTTCAGTTCATCCTATTATCACTCTGACGAGTACGTCAGATTAACTCCTATCCTAAGACTCTTTATGCGCTAATACAGACGTGGAGCTATTGTGCATTTGTAAGCCTGGCAGTGTATTCAGACCGGGTAGACGTGTGATAATGTGAAACTGATTTATTTAACACAATTTCTCCTCTGCAATTTTCCTTAATAAAAAAGTAAAAGTACATCTACCTCCTAGCTGCAAATCACAGCTCTGTAACCCAATCAATACATACTTCTTTTAACACACTGAAATATAATTACCCCTTGAAAAATCATTAGTGTCTGTCAGCTCTCTTCACGGAGCACTGAAAGGGCGGAGATGACAGATGAAATGTGCCGAATAGCACCTTGGGTTTGTTGTGTGTGCACGTGTGTCGAACATGCATCCACATTTTCTCCTTCCTGTCCCACTGTTACAACATACTGATGTGATAAAGATATTCATAGAACAGTGTGTGTGTGTGAGTGTGTGTGTGTGTGTGAGACTGGTGTGCTGCTGAAAACAGCAGCAGATCAGTGTGAAATGAGTTTAGGATCGGGGTGCCGATGCCACAGCAGTAATGTCATGGAAATTTGAGTTGAATAAACAGGCTCATTTATAAACGAATGCGGCTTTTTTTTTGCCTTGGAAAGTATTTATGCCTCGATAAGAAGAAGACGGAGTGATCAGGCGTTTAATGTCCACCCCGGGTTCAGCCACACATGCAGATTTTGAAATATTATGCAACACACAGAGACAAGAAACATCCTAGGCTTTTTCCTAGAACAGACTAGGCACGATCAGTATGCAGCTTCAGATCAAAGATTCACACTGACTGATAAAAGAGCAAAATAAATCATAAATGTTTTCATTAAACTGTTTTGTCTTACTGACAGCGACGTGTTTTACCTTCACAGCTTGTTCCATAGGATGTATGTAAGAAGTTAGATCAGATAACAAATACAATGGGGGGCTATTATGCTAATGTTTTATGTTATTGGTCTTTGGGGTCTGTTAGAATAGACTGACATGCTTCAGTGTCCCTCATACACAATGTTTTTTTAATACTGTATTATTATATATATATTATATTTGTATTCAACCTCTGTATGAAAAGCGCTGTTGGAGTGCCAATATCTTTAAGCCCCTCCTCCCATTGAGCCCAGTGTGCTCTGATTGGTCAGCTCAACCACTCTATTCTGAATGGTTAACTGCTGGAGCAGCATTCTGCGCAAGTTCCATTCGCACACCACTGTGGCTATTCCTACAATGGTGTCAGTTCAGCCATATGATTTTGAGCTGGAGTCTGATTCTGAAAGTCAGGTTGAACAAGCAAGTAGACCTGATCTGATCTGATCTACTTGCTTGCTTGGCCACTGTAGGTGGGCGATAAGGACCATGTTACAATTTGACAACATCATGTAATAGAGAAAGGGCTGGAGTTCCAATATAGCCAATATAGCCAATATAGCCAATATAGCCTTTCAGGAAACTGAGAAAAGTGGTTCATATGGGAAATAGTTAATGTAACGGTCTAACGTAGCTGACCGTGTACATCCACAAGAAGCTACAAAGCACACTAAAGAAAATGTAAAAATGACACATGAATAGAGGATCTCATGAAGTTTGAATGCTTCCATTAATTTATGCTTTGTTGTTTTTTCAAGTGAAAAAAGTTAACACAATCCACCACATACATACACAGAATTACCCAGGAGAAAAAAATACACTGAAGTATATTTAATTAAAGTGTACTTAGTGTATTTTCTTGAACTTGTACATAATGTACAGAGAGTGTGCTATTTTCACATGCTAACTCTGTACTTAGTATGCTAAATATCATTAGTGCTATTAAACATATTTTCGCTGTCCAAAAAAAAAGGTATCCTCAAATAAGCAACTTTACAGCAGAGGCCAAAAACCTCATTTAATTTGAATGGAAGTCAAAGGAACCAGACATTTTTCCAAGCTGCTTTGGGCCCTTTCTGTTGATCCATTCTTCATGGAATTTCCACACAGGGTTAACAGCAGCTCATGTGATCAAATGAAGCATAAAAGTAAAAATCAACAAAAATGGAGATACATGTTTTTCTTCAGAAATTGTCGATATACCTAAACAGAACTAACTGTACTAACTCATTTCATTTAGGGATGGAAATTCCTACTGCATTAAAATATACTTGGGTATTTATAGCATGGCTTATGGAACATTTATTGCTTGTGTAAGAGCACAGCTGGGTTTAAAATGATAACCCTAGGTTACTCGGCCTTACTTCATACTTGTTGTGATGTGAATTCACAGATATGTATGTACCCTTTGCCAAGTTGCATGACATGCAGCGGTATTGCTAAATATGAGGTAGAAAATTAAACAAAAGTTTGCGTGTGATCACACCTCATCACATCACTGTTAAACATCTATCAACACTTTCTGCTTTTTTCCACTCTGTTGCCTGTTTTCTTTTTCACACCAAACACACTTCAGTCAAAAAAGTAAATATAGCCATGAGAAACATTCCAAAAAATAGACGAAGAAATATAATCAAATCCAAAATAAGCAAAGCTATTTATGGCTGCTAACTGGTCTCAAATAGGTGTCATTTAATGAGAATCACAAGCTATTTTTAGAGGACTTTTTTGATGAGGCAGTGTGAGTGGTGTTTGGCTAAGATAGGTACACCAGTGTTCGAAAGTTCAACAATATAAAATGAAACTAGTTGCATATGAGTGTATTGACATCATAGATTTTGAATTTTTGGAGCTGTAAATTAAAACATGTTATTCGGAAGGATAATGAAGTTTACCAGGAACAATAAATGATGATAAATTTAGACTGTTGGACAATATTTACTGAGCTACACATACAGAAGTAGTGTCTCTCAGTATGGTGTCTGTATTTGCTCTTTGGTATGTTGCAGTATTTACTAATCCAACATGAACACGTTTCGGCATTGAGGTTTGTAATGGTGTCTTGCCATAGTCAGTCCATCCAAAGGATGCTACCAGCACAACCAAATGAGTAAAAATGGAAAACAGGCACAACAGACAACCTTAAATAGACTGTAATTAATTTATATAATTACTGCAGTACATTGCATTAAATTGTATGGCTACTGTACTGTATTGTATTGTAGTCTAATTGTAATTATACATCAGAAGATACAGTATTATCAGCTTTACTGTTAAACTAGGCACCAGATGCATTTTCTTTTGAAGCAACAAATAATTTTCACTAGAATTAGAAATAATATTTTTTTTATATTACATTATTTAAACATATAGAAAATGCACAAGTTGCATTAATAACTGAACTAAGAATAATGCAAATATAAGTAAACTAATGTTACAAATTAGTTAACACTGTCATATTAGCACCACACTACTTACTTCCCTACATTTAATATTACACAGCTCAAAATTAAACACTACTTAAAACAGGTCTGTAACATATCTCTACTATATATTTTGTATTTTTAGGACATCTTCTAGCAAATGCTTCAGACAAAAAAAAACAACTAATAATAAGTATTGTTGTTATTAGAGCTGGATAGCCTGTTAGGCTTTGAAAGAGAAACTGTTTGTGCTTTTAAAGGATTTTTTAGGATTTTTGTCTCTAAATGCATTTAGAGATGCAATTTAACAGGATAGTGCTGATTACAGCAATACTACACTAATTTACTGTTGTGAATATGCAGTATTGTAAAAATACACTTAATATATAATATAATAAGTCATTACTAATAACAAACATTGCAGTCCTGTAAATATTAATTACAGTAGCAACCTGTCAATTCTTCTGGATGTAAGTTATTGTTAACCTAAAGAGTATTTGCAGAGCAAAAATGTATTATTGGAAATTTTTTAACACTATTATCCACACCAGCGTCGGACCCCAAAGCTATTTCATCTGACCAAATCACTATTAACATCCCCCCTGCTGGGACTGCAATATGTTACAGTTGTCACCAGCAATTAGATGGACTGAGCCATGTGCAGGTGATTGACCTCATAACTGTGGTTATTTATTTCTGGGCACAGCGCGGTATGAGAACGATGATAATGGACAGTATGTTTCGCTGCCCCCTCACATGGTTCAGCAGACATAATTCAGGTGAAACCTGACAAGCCATACATACTTAAATTGAACTGATTGGACTTCTGATGGAGTTTCACCCATTTTCCACTGCTGTAGTCATAGACTCCTGTGTCATTGTTTTTCATTGAGCCATTTCATTATGTTCCTATTTCACAACTGTGATGATGTAAAGGGAGGTTCATTTTGACAGTGTAATTTCTGGCTATATCCTGCAACCCACATTGTGGAATCTTACAGTATTATTAGAATAGAGACACTGTTTCATATTTCTTCACTGCTTTCCGCACTGCAATGATGAGGGCCTATTCAGACATTCACCCCATTATTGGAGCCCCTGTTAAAACCCAAATGATTAATGGGAACATTTGTATTCAGTGTATGCTTTTGCTCAGTGAAACAGGAGCTCTTAATTTATGAGCTTTCATTGTTGGGTACCTTGTTGCGGATGTAGCAGCTCCATGGCTAAATGACCTCTGTACCTAGGTAATAAATCTGCTTCCGATGAATGGATTATTTGGTATTAAAATGGGAGCAATTATCACAGTTCCATATAGAGGCTGTAGAATCGACTGGGAATCAAATTATAAGCAAATCAGCCACCTTAACGATTTGCAAGGTCTCCTTTAATATTTCTTTATTGGAACATGCCCTCTAATGAAATGAGTTGGCATTCTTTAAAAGCCTTTTTTGTGTGAGAGCCATTGAAATATTAAACAACAAACGCTAATGCCCTGATAAATCATTTGACTCATTTCTCAAAGCTGTAGAGTCATCAGACATGTAGCACTGTGAAAACATCAGAAGAGACCACCCTTCCTTTAGGCCATTTGTAGCTGAAATTGGTACAGTACTGCCACACGTGAGAGAGAAAGTAAAGGCTCTTCTACTTTGTGAGGCAGAAATAAGGGGCAGCAGATCAGTGGGGAATGACCATGTTCAACCTTAGGTCTGGGAGAAATGAGGCAGAATGCTCTGAACTCGAACTGACACTTGGCGGTGTTAGATTGATTGGAAGTGACTCGTTGTTGACAGCGCAGGGGGGAAGAGATCAATATCTTCATCCCTGCTAACATATGGAGGGCAACTCCATGCAAAGCTCTAACCTGAGGTGATTAGTGCTGGTTCAGCTGGAGGCTGCAGCTCAGAAGAGCAGAGTCACCCGCACACTGAAAGCACTTGCACTTGAAAGCCAAATGCCAATGTGCCTAACGATGACTGAAGCTACTCGCAAACTGTCCGCTTGATGCTGCCTCTGTAACTCTAACTGGCCTTTACTAGATGCCATTCATTATTAATAATGCTAGCATTTCTTGCTGGAGAATTCCTTCAAGGCATCCATTTGTCAGGCTTGAGATCAGCGCCTTCTCAGCTTCCATTCAGTGACTGGCTTATGATTTATTAACCATTGTACTAGAAGTGTTAGCATAGCATAACTATAATTATACTATTAACAAATGTTCTACAGATGCTTATCCCTTTATGTGTCCCTCTAATAAATCATTAGATTGTTAATATTACTAAATGCGGTGTAAGATGAAGCTTATACACCCACGTCTCTCTCATGCATTTCTTTGCAAAGCTGCTTCAACATTAATAAAACAGTATGTGTGTGAGTGTCCTTGTCAACAAATCCAATGTAAAAAACATAAACCGTGAAATTCCAACCATTTTATATAGCCGCATATTGCTTAGTGCACCATAAGCTTATTGCTTAAAGACTATACAGTACTGTGGGTAAATCAGAGACCACCATTCATTCAAAATGACTGTGAAAGGGAGCATATTATAAGAAACACACATTTTTAGTTCTCATGCACAGACAATTAAGTTTTTGAAGTCCCTCAAACTATGCAATAAGACAACCCAGTCAGTTCTTCATGGGCTCATTCAATGAGTTGTTTAGATTTGGTTCCCATTCCCACATCAAGCAATGGTACTGCCAATATTTTGTGCAAGCTAGGAGTTAATCCCAGGAAATTAAAGCTCTAGTGGCAGAAGTTCTGTAGACTCCATTGCTTTGTCATTCATTCATTCATTTATTCATTCATTCATCTTTTGGTCAATAGAGTCTGCCACTTGTCTTTAAATAAATATAACTTACATTCCTGCACAATTTAAGGTGGAATAACAAATGTGATCAAGAAACTGGCTAATAAGAAACTTGACTTGTGTCAGACTGTTTTTCAACTATAGGCTAATAAAAGAGGGATCAACACCAGCTGTCCATAACTGCTGCTAAGGGAAATGTAATTATATAAAAAATAATCACGGTCTGCGTTTAATTGGCCTTTAAGCACTACCCAATGCTGAGGTAATATATTAACACAGATGTAATTTTCTAGGAAGTTCGTCACATTACGTGCTGCACGGTCCACAATAATGTTAATGCTATTCATTTGTTAGCTGAATGTAGGCACTGTTGGTGTATCTGATGGTGATAGTTTTGGTGGTCTACCAGCTCTTGCATGGTTATTAGGAGTCACATTTTCTCTGTATGTAGTGACAGTTAAGGCAATGCATATAATTTCAGAAAACCTATTTCAATAATTTGCCAATAGAACATCAAGGGAATTTACCAAATTGTGAGGGAATCACACTGCATACAGAGTAAACCATGCTGCATCTCCAGCAATGATACACCACTGACCAGAAATATGTAAGATAGCAACTGCTAGCAAAAAAAAAATCTTCCTGGGGACAGTTTTCATAGACAGCCATGCCACTCCTGATGTCACATGTCCCTTGTAGATAAGCCACAGGGTTCACTAGAATTCTTTCTGTCCACTAAAGTAGACTGGGCTACAGTTCACCCTCAATCCACAATGATAAATTCCTGATAGGAAAGCCACACACTGGTAGCTGAAAGGTAGTCTTTTTGGACATGATGGCTTAAAAGTTTAGCTACTAAATGCAACAGTTATCCTACTCTACTATCCAGGTTTGCCAAAACACATATAGGCTATTGTGTACTACAGCAATGGCCATAAATGGGCTAAAAATAGGGTCTTGTTAGCTCATACAATGAAATGGGACATTTTTATTATATGGTCACTAAAATATAAATAAAGCCTAGTTTGGCATTTTAATGCAAAAACGTAATAGGAAAAAAAATGACTGAGAAATCAAAAGAAAGATGGAATAGTTACCGTATGGGTTTTCATTGCAGGGGCTTCGTTGACAAATGTGTGAGCTCACAATATTGACTGGCCCGTTGAAGTGTCCCTGAGGAACACCACTGACAGCAAACCATCACCAATTTTGATTGTTGCCCTACCCAGGGACCTGTACAGTTAATTAAGCAATCCATTCTGGGGCCTATCCTACTCTTTGTATTACATTATATCCCGTTTAGTGCTAATTGAATCAATGTATGTTTCGAGTGATTGACTGAACAATCCAATTTTGATCTGTCTGTAGAGTGGCACCGAGAATTAATCCATCATTATTTGATTCCTATCACTCCTTGAATTTAGGCTGTGCTACACTAGCTCTTTTGTACTCATGGTTAATATTATGATTATACTCCACCAAGTTGAAAATGCAAGTAATTAAATGACACAGAAAAGGCCCATTCATCATGTCACAGCCAGACTGTCATGCAGTCAATGGGGAGTCTTTCTAGCGCACTGGTAGACAGCACACAGACACAGATGGAGACGCACAACCACATGGATGCGCTTGCACACACACACTATTTAGATTGCAGATCTAGGCTAGGCCCTCAGAGTCTTGTGAAAGGCAGTATTGGATAGACTTATGGCCTAGATACTTCTATGATCTTTACTCAAAGAAAGACAACAGCAGGCTTAAAACCTAACCGCGATGCTCCTATTCATGCCTTAACTCAAGTCACAGTAGCATTCTCATCTGGTAACTTTTGAAAGGGAACGTAATTTATCATGGTATCTTAACAAAGGATACATCAGCCTGTAATACTGGAATGAAATTCATCTACTTCGATCATCGCACATCAAATTTAAAGCAGATTGCATCTGTAATAGATGGCCAGTTTCATTTTAAACTCAGTCATCTGTGGTCACGAAGTTGATTAAAAATAAGTAGCCAAGGTTATTTCCTTCCAAGCCTTATATTTTAGGTTCTTATGTGCAACAAGGAGCACTAGTTATTGTCCGTGCGTGGAGGGCAGAAATACGGATATGCATGACATAGGGATATAATACAGGTATTTCAGCACTCTTCTCGACATATTGGGGATTTCAATTCAGCAGGGGTCATTAAGGAAATGCAGTGGCATGCTGGTTGATATGTCTCCCTTAATGTTAATAATCAAATGATGTCAGTAATATCAGCTCCACGGAGCATCCCATCAGCAGTTTGACCAGCTGGGCTTTATTACCCACGTCTGCAGTAATCATGCATTATCTTGTCTTTTCCATTGCCTTGCTCTTATGGCGGTCCTCAATGTCATCCAGGAGATTCTGTGTACTTTTTATTGTTTTAAATAATCATCCTTTGAACCGTACAGCAATTACCATCATTGTCTCAGGCACAACTGAACTGGCTGTCTTTAGTATTCCAGGCTTGTTGTAACTGAAACAGTAATATTCACCGGTAGTGAAAACAAAGCAAACTAGCTGAGTTGTTTTGTTATTATTTTGTTGAGTTGCTATAATAGTGAGGAATGAAAGTCTGGACCCAAAGGTGACCATTGGAGCAGTTTAGAAAGAGCTGTCTTTGTAACTATCATAGTGTTGTATTACTAATAGCCATAAGAGCCACCTGCAGTAAGCTTAAACAATTCCACAATAATTCCAGACATCTCGGCATGAAGCTGAAGATAGATGGATGGATGGATGGATGGATAGATAGATAGATAGATAGATAGATAGATAGATAGATAGATAGATAGATAGATAGATACTTTATTGATCCCAGAGGGAAATTCAAAAAGATGTTCCTAATAGTGTCCTGTAATAATAAACCCCCTGCAGCTTGAATATTCTCACAAAGTTCCTGTAGATTTTGAGGTGGAGGTGGAGGTGGAGGGACACCAGGCAGTCTGGACACGTGGCGCACAACAACAAACTGTTCATCTTAGTGTTGACAACGGTGCCTCCGCACATTCATTCATTGGCGGCCTCCACCAAGACAAAAATGGGACTCGTCACTGAAGATGACCTGCTGCCATTTACTCCATGACAGTCTGGCACGACACCATTGCAGCCTTTGGCAACATTAATGTGGGGTTAAGGGCAATCGGCATAATGGTCTGTGTGCATGTAGTTCTGCCAATGGTGCTGGCACTACAGGATGACACATGGAGGACACCACTGCATGCCGAATGTCAGCAATCCAGCGCTCCACTGATTATACACTATACTATGAATTATCAGTGAAAACACACTGTGCGATTTAATGCAGACTATATAAATGGCACTCAATGCGCTAAATACAGACAGGCCATGTGGCTCCTGGTTATTGTACACTATGAAGTTTTGATCTTTGCATGGTGGGATGTAAAAAAATCTAACAATGTTTTTTAAAACTGCTTATGTACAAATCTAAAAAGGAGGGCTCTTTAGAGGGTCTTTAGGGCTTTAAGTATCTGCCTAGTTTTAAGAGGAGTTGATGTAGTTTTGAGGTTATCATTGCTGCCTATCATATGACAGACTAGGGTTCAGTTCCCTGCTTAAGCATGCACAGCATGCTGCATTGAGACCCTGAGCAAGATGCCTAGCACTACACTGCACGTGTGCCATGACTGAAGGCTTCTATTATTCTGGATAAAAGCAAATTTCATTATAGTGAATGGAGAAACGTTGGATGACTCAAAAAGGTTTGACTAATTCTTCTTTTCTTAGTTCTACTAAATATTTCTTTTAGTTCTGACGACAGAATGTCAGTGACTGTGACAAATTTACAATATGAAAAAGGCCAAGAATTTAAACAGGAAACAAGCTATTGAAAGTCTTTTAGAGTGATTGCTCAAGCCTACACAGCATATTAGCTCACTAGTGTTTGAATATGTGGTCAAAACTTGAGATCCCTTCCCTGATAGAGTAATCCATACACATTATAGATAAACATTTTTCATGCTGACTCTGGCAGTATCCTGTACCCTAGGACGCCTTGGTTTGGGTTTGTAGTTTGGCAGTCTTGTTTTTTCCTCTTGTTTCTGATCTGTTATGTTGTCTTCTATGGGCCTGTGGGTGTACCTATGGTGCACAAACACCTGCTTTACAGTATAGGATGTTGTAGTGAAGGTTGCGCTTTCTGGACTGCTCTACACCTATATGCTATTGCTTTGTATCCAGCATTGGGACAGCTAGGCTGGTGACAGTGTTAATATCCTGTGCAAAAGTTGTGCATCATACAGGACATCCTTCCGGTAATGATTTGTAACAGTTTGTAATTTAAATTCAAAAGGAAGCACCAGCTAAACATAAAAAAACCTTACTCATAAAATAAATATTAATAAATGAAAGAAGAAATGACATACAGGTTCACTGTGATATTCTCATAGAGCACATACAATACGGTATACATTTGGTTTAAAAAAAATACTTGTTCAAATGATTTCACTTAGTGGGTTAGGTGTGACACTGTGAGATGTGAATGATGAATGAATGTGAATTAGTAAATTTATGTACTTAATCATGCGTGTGATGTAAGCAAGGGTGGGCCTTATCGCTATACCTGACTGATCCAACAGCCATGAGTGCAGACAATTTAGCAAGCAGTGATTCCCTCCATATGTCATCCTGTTAGTGGCAGACATGTATATAGACCATTACAACGGCTGTCCGTAACACCACGCCAACACCACCAAAGACGGCAATGGTGTCGTGCCAGATTTTCATGGAGTGACTCAGAAAGGCAGTGGGTTATCTCCAGGGACGAGTGCTGTTGTCTTGGTGGAGACAACTAACAAATCTGTGTCTGGAGGCACCTTGGGCAGCGCCAAAGTGAACGGTTTGCTATCATGCCTCACACTTTCAACCTCCAGAGGGCCTGTTGTCACTTTACCTCCACCCCTAGCTATGTAAGAATATTCAAATCGCCTGGAATGAGTTATAGCAGGACACCATTAGGAACCTTTATAACTCCATAACTCCACAACATATCATATGTAATACATTTCATCTTATTGAGAAATCAAAATTATAACAAAAGAACATAACATAATTTTCCACAAAGTTTGACTGTAGGGTCTTTTGCTTTTCTTTTGTTCATGTAACCTGTAGTAACCATGCTCAGAAAGCATGAAATTAATTTTAATAAAAAATGCTGATGATCTGATGGATTTTGATTTTTTTTTCTAAAAGAGAATGGTTGATAGAGTTACAGTTGATAGATTAAGCGACTGTGTGAAAGTTATTTTGATGGACGTCTCTTTTGTTGTACAAGTAAATCAGGGAAAAAACTGACGTACTGTTTATTGGCACTAAAATTCAGAGAAAGCTTTGAGAAAAAATAGGCATTTGTTTTATATGGCAGTCTGAATGGGCTCTGAGTCCTGTTTTATCACTCAATTCTGCCTTTTCTATTTTTGCAAGCATTTTCTACAGGTATTGATTACTATGAGATTATTTTAACTGGATAATAATACATCTTCTGCGACCTGTAAAACTGCAGCTTGTAACAATAACAAGAGACCCTTTGTTAGGTATTTAGAAAACATATCTCATAGATATATTTAGACTTTAATACAAAAATTCTAGCATTTAGTTTTTTATTATTATTTGCTTTTTTACTCTTTATCAGTGTAACTTTATTTTGTTACTCTAATTGAAACCAAATGTTCCGCAGAGCAACTGTTTTACTTTTATTTATCCTGTATGGAAATGGCCCTATAAATAAAGTTTATTGTTACAGCTTAAGGCCAGAGGTCTTTGATTGTCATTAAATGTGGTTTGCAGTCGGCATCAGTGATTTCTGAATAGTAACATTTAAGCAACTGTGGTACTTGCAATTGGGATTTTGGAGATAAATTAACTGCCTATTTATTAATAGGACTTCACTGCTGTTCTTTCACATCATACAGGAACATCTCATAATTGGGACAGACGTTTTGTACACTAAGCGTGAGATATGATTGGGTAAATGCATTGCCCTGACTGGAACCTATTTGTAAACTATAGCTTTGTGTAGCTTTATCAATGCAATACACTTAAAATATTATATTATGATCCCATCATGCATTGCAAAGCTGCTCATGATTGACACAACAATCTCTGAGAATGGCGAGAAGGCCTAACTGGAAGAAACTAAGCGCCTGGAGAACTGCTGTGAGGAAAACCACCTGCGGTCTATCTACAGCCAGCAGTGCTGGACCAAAATGAAAGACCTTAGCCATCCCAACAATGGACTCTTCACTATATTGCAGACAGGGAAATGCTTCCACTTCCTGAAAGCCAACACAGAGAGAATGAGGAGGACCATCTTCCTGCAGCCATTTAGGCATTCAACAAGAAAAACAGTTAGAACTATTTAAACATATACACACTCACATTTAACATATATACCTTGGCTACTGCACAACAGCATTACACCCTACACCCATAGTATGTACCGCTGTATTAATTATATTGCTCATTCATATGTATAGCTCTGAGCTTTACATAAGCATACTGCTGCTGTCGTGAGAAAATGTTGCCCTTATGCTGTGTGTAAATTTCCACAATAAATGGGCCAAAATGTCCTTTCTTTCTCCTGTAAAGTTGTCATTTTGGAGATGGGAGATTTTTTAACTTTATTATATCCCTATATTTTACATTTGACACCCCCTGCCTGCTTTAGAAAAAAAAATGGGCTGTAGTGCTTTGTCACGCTGGACTAATATAAAGCACTGTTTCTCTGAAAATTTATTAATACACAAGGTTTAGCTTCTTTTAGACTAGACCTTCAGAAGAAGGTCACCCATCATGAGCTGTTGGCTCTGATGATATGATTTGCATAACAAAGTTCATATTAATGATAGATGTAGCAAATACCTGTTGTGTTTTTAAATGACTATATAATTATCCTTTTACAATCATTATGATTCCTGCCTTTCTCTTTCAGATGCATCCTTAAACGTGTTAATAATCACTGTCTTGCTTCACTGGTAATTTTAGCGACACAGTCTAAAGGAAAATGAAGACACCCTCCAGGCCTGCGTTAAGCTGGCATAAATGCATGAGTGTATGTTTTTTGGCAAAGATCATTTTGCTTGTATAAGGAAAATTAAGATTCACTGCATACAAACTCAGTCTAATGAAGTTTAGATAAAGTGTGGATAAAGTGCTTCCATATCTCTTACTGCTTCTAGATATCTGCAGGCACCCACTTGCCATTTTACAGTTTAAGAAGAAGCATACATTATTTACAGCCTGTGTTTCTGGATGACTCACAGTTTATACTCAGGCTCCAATGGATACTTCTGCGACAGGACAAGAAAGTCAAGAAAAAAGACGCCGTGTATGTTGCTGTAGTTTACTGGGGGGTTTGCACAGCGCACCATTGTTTAGGACCAGAATAATTTATTGTATAAATTATTAACGTTCCATGAAGTTACATTTGAACAGAGGCTTTACTGCAATGCACTGTTCGAAAGTGAGAAAATGCGCAGACCAAAACAAAACAAGTGAGCTGTCCACACTTACGAGTATTCTGCATTGATACAGTCAAGTACAACCTATTATGCCAGTGCATTCATGATGTTAGTAGGGAAAACAGCAATTAATGCAGCACACTCCATTGTCGGTATATGGCTAAATTTGTTCAGCTCTTTGAAATGTTCTTTAAAAACAACAACATGTCCCCTGGGTCCCTTTTAACAGTTTTGTAAAGAAGATTCCCAACTTTTCCTACCAGAACAGAATTTGTAATGAGTTGCATTGTGCATGAACTAATTAAAACCTGGCCAGCTTCAAAGTCTTAACAGCACACATCTACTCAAGTACTTACTATGCAAGTGTCTAGCACCCAGCAGTCAGATCAGACATTTCAGAGCTTAATAGACAAAAACACTTTATTAACCCTTTTTAACCCGTGTAGGTCCTGATGGTTGTACAGTAACTATAAGCAATAAGCTTAACAGAAATGTTACTGTTGGTTATGTACCTGTACCAGGGGCTTAACTACTTTCAGGAACAGGAGGGAAGAGTGTAAGAGGAAAGAAAAGATGTACAAAATAACAAATTAAGCAAGAGAACAACAGTCAGTCTTCAGCCTCCTCTACTCACCTGATCACTCTAGATATAGCCATACTCTGTATTACTCTGCTAAATGCATGTATGCATGCAGTATGTGTTCATCAATTATACATATAGGCTCGTCTGTTAGCTCTGTTAGTGCTGGTGAAAGTGAGTAAGTCAGTCTTCTATGTTTGGCTTTTATACTCTTGTATTTGAGTCAGCACGGAACACGCTGCACCATATGTTGTCTTCATCATCACCTTTAAGATTTAGTTCACACTGAATCAGAATTACTTTTAGGTACAGTAATGTTGATTACGTGGGTCTTATGTTTATAACTGATTGATTGAATTGTTGAAAACAGCAAGCATTTAAAGCATTCATATCGCCAGTGATGTTTATCTACCAGGTTTAGTAGAATGTACTGCTTTTACAGTTCTAGAATTCAGCACATATTTAAATTCTGAAGGCTGTATTATTCACCAGTGAGTCAAAGTTTGTACTGTGAATGCAAATGAGGGGAAACCTGAAGAAGAACTTTCCTTATAAGCATTTTTATTGCCAGAAGTAAGACGTGCGGCATTTCTCCAAAGATGTTCCAAACTAGTCAAATTATATATCAGCAAACTGATCTGCAAGTTAACTGTTGTTTACATAAAATTTCTGTTTGAATTTTGGATAGAAATTCTTTTTTTTTTTGCAAGAAAAATAACAGGAGATTCAGGAATCGTAAGAAAAAGCCTTGCGTGAGTGAATGATGAGTGGAAAATGTTTATATGTCTAAATCATCATCACTGGCAACAGAAGACTGTAAAATGAATGCCTTTAAATGTTTTAGGACACAAATTTAGCCCATCCATAATTTTTTGGAAACATTCTAAAAATGTTGATTGATGCTATAAGTAGCCAGGAATTATAACACAGGATAAATTACAATTTAGATCTAATATGTTTAATATGTAGTTTAAATAAGTTATATATTATATACTAATACATATACTGTGCATACTGTACTACATGTGTGTGTGTGTGTATATATATATATATATATATATATATATATATGTATATATATATATATATATATATATATATATATATTGGTATGTTTGTTTACTAAGCATGAATAACATATTAACATATTAGTATATTATTAGTATAGTATACTAGTGTATATATATATACAGGGGTTGGACAATGAAACTGAAACACCTGGTTTTACACCACAATCATTTATTAGTATGGTGTAGGGCCTCCTTTTGCGGCCAATACAGCGTCATTTGGGTTGGGGTAGCTCAGTGGGTAACACCAATACTCAGGGTGCCACCTCTACGTGTGGGAGACTGGGGTTCGAATCCCAGTCTGGGTGACTATGCTGAGTTACACCAATAAGAGTCCTTGGGCAAGACTCCTAACACTACGTTTGCCTACCTGTAATCATTAACATTGTAAGTCGCTCTGGATAAGAGCGTCAGCTAAATGCCGTAAATTTGGGCAGCCGTGGTTTTATGTTTTTTGAATACAATCCGGGTTAGCTATCCGGGTTAGCTATATATATATATATACATACAGGGGTTGGACAATGAAACTCATGGCTAAATTGGACCAGCCTGCTGGCCAATCTTCATTAATTGCACATTGCACCAGTAAGAGCAGAGTGTGAAGGTTCAGTAGCGCCCCCCCCCCCCCCCCCCCCCCGGTAAGAGCACAGTTCTGCTCAGAATACTGCAATGGCACAACAACATTATGGGATAGACATAATACCAGAGTTCAAAAGAGGACAAACTGTTGGTGGCAAACGTCTTGCTGGGGCATTCTGTGACCAAGACAAGCAATTCTTTTTGCATGTAATCAGAACGCCACGATATCCAGGGTAATTGTCCAGCGTAACCAACCAAGAAGGAACGAACCCACATTCAAGCAGGGATTAACTGTGGAGGCAAGAGGAAGCTGTTCTGAAAAGGGATGTTCGGGTGCTAACCCGGAGTGGTCTCCAAAAAAACATAAAACCACGGCTGCCCAAATGACACTGTATTGGCCGCAAAAGGAGGCCCTACACCATACTAATAAATGATTGTGGTCTAAAACCAGGTGTTTCAGTTTCATTGTCCAACCCCTGTATATATATATATATATATATACACATACACTAGTATACTATACTAATAATATACTAATATGTTAATATGTTATTCATGCTTAGTAAACAAACATACCAATTTTAATGCACATTAACACACATACACTTTAAGTAAACAGAAACCACATTTTATGTCAATAATTTTTTAATTCATGAGGACAAGCAAAAAAGACACCTGTTAAAATCTAAGGCATCCAAAGGATTTTTTTTTTACAGTGTATTTATGAATAATTTGGCCTTCACCAATTACCCTCGTTATGTTACATAACAGAAACATTGGCACGGGATTCTTCAGTCTCAGGCATCACATTCTCAAAAACCTTTTCTTAACTATTGTATTGGGAAAATGTTCTTTATTGGTAAAAGATGTGACTTTGGGTCCATTTCATTTACAAGGAATATGCTATAATCTCTTAAAGGTTTAAACATTTAAACCGTAAAGAAACCATTATTTTGAAACAGATTAAATTTCTTCAAAACATTATTTAAATACTGGATTGAACATTTAAGTATTATTAGACTCTGTAGGTAGTTTTTTAAGCCAACGATTTTTTGGGAACGTTCAACTGCCCTAACTGGGTACCAGAACTGACCTTTTGCATTCTTTTTAATTTCATGAAACAGTGTATGCGTTTCCTGTTTGCCTTGTTTCAAGTCATTTAGCTGAATATGTTTTTCTATTGCCTTTTTTTTTTTTTTTTTTTTTATTTTTTTTTTTTTTAATTATAATACGTAACAAAGAACAAGTCATCTAAAAATAACACAAAGGAAGATTACATTACCTTAATATAGCCCTGTCTCTATTACAGATTACATTTTTAAATGGGTAATTAGTAATGTGGTAACATTGTACTCGGCATATATACATTGTTTGCTCTGAACATTTCTACTTTTCCTGTCACCATATCAGCAGTTCAGGCCACTCAGGGACAGATGTGCTCGTCCCTGCAACTGTATTATTATCATTTAAACCATCTACATTTAGATGCAGTTGCCCAAGATAAAAAAATTCCACCGGCATACCCAAATCAGTCCATAACATTAAAACCACATTCTTCTACACTCACCTGTTCCACTTTCCATATTAGTTACCGCAATATTGGTCTTCTACAATTTACGACTGTAGTTCTAACATAGTTTATCACACTGCATGCTTTATTTATCCCATTATTTACCCACAAAGTCAGAAACAATATTTTATCTGTTTACTAGCCCTGTCCTGCTTTACTTCCCTTCCTCCAGGTGGTCCTTGAAATACAGTGGAGTTTAAAAAAGCAAAAAAATCCAAAATGGAAACATTTCATTGAAGTACAGATACACGAAAAAGCTACTTAAGCACAGTAACTAATTGGATCATTCTCAGCACTGCAGCGACACTGACATGGTGGTGTTAGTGTGTGTTGTGCTGGTGTGAGTGGATCAGACACAGCAGGGCTGTCGGAGTGTTTAAACATTGTGTCCACTCACTGTCCACTCTATTGGAACCTCCTACCGTGTAGATAAAAGCCCGAGGACGATACTCATCTACTGCTGCACAGTGTTGCTCATCCTCTAGTCCTTCATCTGTGGTCACAGGACGCTGTCCATAGGATGCTGTTAGCTGGATAGTTTTAGTTGGTGGATGATTCTCATCTCAGCATGGACACTGAGGTGTTTAAAACTCCAGCAGCGCTGCTGTGTCTGATCCACTCACACCAGTACAACATGCACGAACACGCCACCACCTTGTCAGTGTCACTGCAGAACTGAGAGAATGATCCAAGTTCCTAATAATACATGCTCTGTGCTTTGACCATTAAAGAACAGGGTGATGGTGGCCAGGGGCGTAGCAGCAAATTCTGGGCCTGTACACTCTCAATGTCAGTGGGGCCCCTATCCGAATGCCAGTACATATGAGGAAAAAAAAAAAAAAAACGAGGCCCCTCTCCCTACTCTCGGGCCCTGGGTATTCAGGTCCACTTTTCCCCCCACTCCCACGCCCCATGATGGTGGGCAACAGAACAGAGAGAAACAGATACCTACAGTCTGTAATTGTAGAACTACAAATGGCATCTATATGAATAAGCTGAGCGTGATCAAATGGACCATGAGTTGTAGATACAAGGTTTTAATGTTATGGGCTGGACGGTTAATACATACAGATGCTGTCACCATCATGACCACAACCTTGCTTCTGTAAAATAGTAACGGTAGAAAGGGGAAGGAGAATATAAATCTTAAGTAATATTGTATAAACACACGTTGTAGTCCGTTTCAGTTTGCCCAGTTATTCTAAGATGAATATGAAATAGAGAAAGGATGCTTGCAAGGTCAAGTTTTATACCTTTCTCCATACTTGCGGTTGTCATACTGTAGTTACAGCCCACTGCCACGTGTAAATGTGTATCCTGAGAAACAGATACACACATTTACACGTGGCAGGTGCTGTAACTAAGTACGCAACCTCAAGTATAGAAAAGGTATAACACTGACCTTGCAAGCATCCTTTCTCATTTCATATCATAATTAGAATAACTGGGCAAAACTGAAATGACTACAAAAGTGTGTTATACACTATACTTAAGGATTATATTCTCCTCCCTTCTACCGTTACCACATTTTACAGAAGCACAGAGCTTGTGTCATGATCGGTGGACAGCATCTGTATGTTATACACCGATCAGCCCATAACATTAAACCCTTGTATCTACACTCATGTTCCAATTTTATCATCCAAGCTTATCATATAGATGCACTTGTAGTTTCTACAATTACAGACTGTAGGTTTTATCTGTTTCTCTCTGTTAGCCACCATCATGGGCGTTGGTAGTGGGGGGAAAAGTGAGGACCTGACTACCCAGGGCCTACGAGTAGGAGAGAGGGCCTATTTTTTTTTTTTTTTTTCCTCATGTACTGGCATGGATTCGGGTCCCACTGACAAATTAGGAGAGTGTACAGGGCCCAGAATTTGAATGCTACTCCCCTGGCCGCCAACACCCTGTTCTTTTAATTGTCAAAGCACAGAGTCATGTATTATTAGTGAACTTGGATCATTCGCTCAGTTCTGCACAGTGACACTGACAAAGGTTGGTAACGGTCGCGTGTTCGTGCAAGGTTGTACTGGTGTGAGTGGATGCAAGACACAGCAGCGCTGCTGTGAGTTCTTTTTAAACACCTCAGTGTCCATGCTGAGATGAGAATCATCCGACCAACTAAAACTATCGCCAGCTAACAGCATCCTCATTGACAGCGTCCTGTGACCACCAGAATGAAGGGACTAGAGGATGAGCAACACTGTGCACCAGTAGATGAGCTATCGTCTCTGGCTTGGAATATCTACACTGGGGTAGGAGTTCCAATAGAGTGGACAAGTGAGTGGACACCATGTTTAAACACCTCCGACAGCCCTGCTGTTGTCTGATTCCACTCACTACCAGCACAACACACACACTAACACCACCATGTCAGTGTCGCTGCAGTGCTGAGAAATGATCCAATTAGTTACTGCTGCTTAAGTAGCTTTTTTTTCGTGTATCTTTACTTCAATGAAATGTTTTCCAATTTTGGATTTTGTTTGCGTGGCTTTTTTTAAACTCCAACTGTATTTCAAGGACCAACCTGGAGGAAGGGAAGTAAAGCAGGACAGGCTAGTAAAACAGATAAAATATTTGTTTCTGACTTTGTGGGTAAATAATGGGAATAACTAAAGCATGCAGTGAAAAACAGTAGAACTACAGTCTGTAATTGTTAGAAGAACAAAGTGTAACTAAATGGAAAGTGGAAACAGTGAGTGTAGAAGAATGTGTTTTTAATGTTTATGATCTGACTTGGTGTATGCCGGTGGAATTTTTTTTATCTTTGGCAACTGCATCTAAAAATGTAGATGGTAAAATGATAATACGGTTGCAGGTGGAGAGCAACATCTGTCTGAGTGGCTGTAACTGCCTGCTATGGTAACAGAAAGTAGAAAGGTTCAGAGCAACAATGTTTATATGCAAGTACATGTTAACCCCATTTACTAATTACCCATTAAAAATTGTAATCTGTAATAGAAAAGGGCTATATAAGGTAATGTAATCTTCTTTTGGTTATTTTTGAGGGGGGGAGATGACTTGTTTCTTTGTACGTATTATCATTAAATAAAGGCAATGAAAAACATATTCAGCTAAATGACTTGAACAAGGGCAACAGGAAAACCTACACTTGTTTCATGAATTAAAAAGAATGTCAAAAGGTCAGTCTGGTACCCAGTTAAAGCAGGTGAACGGTCCCCAAAAAATGTTGGCTTAAAACTACCTACAAGAGTCATAATAATACGTTTTAAAATGTTTCATTCCAGTATTTAAATAATGTTGAAGAAAATTTAATCTTTTCAAATAATGTTTCTTTAAAGTATTAACTGTTTAAACTTTTTAATAGATTATAGAATATTCCTTGTAAAATGGAAATGACCCAATAGTCACATCCTTTACCAATAAACGAACATTCCCAATACCAGTAGTTAGAAAAGGTTTTGAGAATGTGATGCCTGGAGCTGGACAGTAATCCGTGCCAATGTTTCTGTTATGTAACATAAGAGGGTAATGGTGGAAGGCCCCAAATGTATTCATAATCCACTGTAAAAAAAATCCCTTGGATGCCTTAGATTTTTAACAGGTGTCTTTTTGCTTGTCCTCATGAATTAAAAATTATTGACATAAAATGTGTGGGTTTCTGTTTACTTAAAGTGTATGTGTGTTAATGTGCATTAAAATTGGTATGTTTGTTTACTAAGCATGAATAACATATTAACATATTAGTATATTATTAGTATAGTATACTAGTGTATGTGTATATATATATATATATATATACAGGGGTTGGACAATGAAACTGAAACACCTGGTTTTAGACCACAATCATTTATTAGTAATGGTTGTAGGGCCTCCTTTTGGCGCCAATACAGTGTCCAGTTGGTCAGCCGTGGTTTTATGTTTTTTTGGATACAATCCGGGTTAGCCACCCGAAAAACAATCCCCCCCCCCTTTCAGACAGCTTCCTTTCTGCCCCACAGTTAATCCTGTGTGAATGTGGTTCGTCTTCTTGGTGGTACGCTGACATTACCCCTGGATATCGTGGCCTCCTTGATAACATCACAAAGACTTGCTGTCTTGGTCACAGAATGCACAGACAAGACAGTGCCACCAACAGTTTGTCCTCTTTTGAACTCTGGTATGTCCACCCATAAATGTTGTGTGCATTGCATTCAGTATTTTTGAGCAGAACTGTGGCTCTTTACATGCTAACTGGAACTTCCACACTCGTGCCTCTTACTGGTGCAATGTGCAATTTAATGAAGAAATTGGCCAGCAGGGCTGGTCCCAATTTAGCCAATAGAGTTTCATTGTCACAACCCTGTATGTATATATATATATATATCTCACCCGGATAGCTAAACCCGGATTGTATTCACAAACAACATAAAAACCACGGGCTGCCCAAAATTTACAGGCAATTTAGCTGACCTTCTTATCCAGAGCGACTTACAATGTTTAATGATTAACAGGTAGTCAAACGTAGTGTTAGTCGGAGTCCTTGCCAAAGGACTCTT
Source organism: Prochilodus magdalenae (assembly GCA_024036415.1). NCBI lineage: Eukaryota > Metazoa > Chordata > Actinopteri > Characiformes > Prochilodontidae > Prochilodus > Prochilodus magdalenae. The sequence goes on along the minus strand of JAMWET010005218.1, from coordinate 10,116 downwards.
ATTTGTGTAACTCACATAGTCCACCCACGGACTGGGGATTCGAACCCCAGTCTCCCACACGTAGAGGTGGCACCCTGAGTATTGGTGTTACCCACTGAGCTACCCCAACCCAAATGACGCTGTATTGGCCGCAAAAGGAGGCCCTACACCATACTAATAAATGATTGTGGTGTAAAACCAGGTGTTTCAGTTTCAATTGTCCAAAACCCCTGTTATATATATATTTACACTAGTATACTATACTAATAATATACTAATATGTTAATATGTTAATTCATGCTTAGTAAACAACCATACCAATATATATATCTTATTATATATATATATATAATACATATTATATATATATATATATATATATATATACACACACACAGGACCCATGTAGTTACAGTATGCACAGTAAATATGTCATTAGTATATACATATATAACTTACGTTTAACTACAATAGTTATAACATATTATGATCTAAATTGTAATTAGCCTGTGTTATAATTCCTGGCTACTTATAGGAAAAAAAAAAAAAAAAAACATCAATCAACATTTTTAGAATGTTTCCAAAAAATTATTTTGGATTGGGGGCGAAATTTGTGTCCTAAAAACATTTAAAGGCATTCATTTTTACAGTCTTCTGTTGCAGTGATGATGATTTAGACATATAAAACATTTTCCACTCTATCATTTCACTCACGCAAGGCTTTTTCTTACGATTCCTGAATCTCCCTGTTTAGTTTTCTTGCAAAAAAAAAAAGAATGTTTCTATCCAAAATTCAAACATAAAATTTATGTAAACAAACAGTTAACTTGCAGATCAGTTTGCTGACTATAATAATTTGACTAGTTTGGAAACATCTTTTGGATGAAAGAGGGTGCCGCACGTCTTACTTCTGGCAATAAAAATGATTATAAGGAAAGTTCTTCTTTCAGGTTTCCCCTCATTTGCTTTCACAGTAACAAACTTTTGACTCACTGGTGAATAATACAGCCTTCAGAAATTTAAATATGTGGCTGAATTCTAGAACTGTAAAAGCCATACATGCTACTAAACCTGGTAGATAAACAGCACTGTCGATATGAATGCTTTAAATGCTTGCTGTTTTCAACCAATTCAAATCAATCAGTTATAAAACATAAGGACCCACGTAATCAACCATTACTGTACCTAAAAGTATTCCACATGATTCCATGTGAACTAAATCTTAAAGGTGATGATTGAAGACAACATCATGGTGCTGTGTCGTGTTCCGTGCTTGACCTCAAATACAAGAGGTATAAAAGCCAAACATAGAAGACTGACTTACTCACTTTCACCAGCACTAACCGAGCTAACAGACGAGCCTATATGTATAATTGATGAACAACATACTGCATGCATACATGCATTTAGCAAGTAATAGAGAGTATGGCTATATTCTAGAGTGATCAGGTTGAGTAGATGAGGCTTGAAGACTGAATGTTGTTCTCTGCTGTATTTTGTTATTTTTGTACATCTTTTCTTTCAAGAAAAAATGCTTACACGCTTCCCCCTGTTTGCCTGAAAGTTAGTTGAAGCCCCTGGTACAGGTCATAACCAACAGTAACATTTTCTGGTTAAGCTTATTGCTTATAGTTACTGTACAACCATCAGTTACCTACACGGGTTTAAAAAGGGTTAATAAAGTTTTTTGTCCTCTTAAGCTCTGAAATGTCTGATCTGACTGCTGGGTGGCTAGAGCACTTGCATAGTAAGTTACTTGAGTAGATGTGTGCTTTTAACGACTTTGAAGCTGTGGTGGCCAGTTTTAATTAGTTCATGCAACAATGCAAACTCATTACAAAATGTTCTGGTTTCTGGTAGGAAAAGTTGGGAATCTTCTTTACAAAACTGTTAAAAGGGACCCAGGGGACATGTTTTATGTTTTTAAAAGAACATTTCAAAGAGCTGGTAACAAATTTAGCCATATACCGACAAAGGAGTGTGCTGCATTAATTGCTGTTTTTTCCCTACTAACATCATGAAATGCACGGGCATAATAGGTTGTACTTGGACTGTATCACATGCAGACATACTCCTCGTAAGTGTGGACCAGCTCACCCTGTTTTGTTTTGGGTCTGCGCATTTTCTCACTTTCGAAACAGTGCACTGCAGTAGTAAATCCTCTGTTCAAATGTTAACTTCATGGAACGTTGTAATAATTTATACAATAAATTAATTCTGGTCCTCTTAAAACAATGGTTGCGCTGTGCAACCCCCCCAGTAAACTACAGCAACATACACGGCGTCTTTTTTCTTGACTTTCTTGTGCCGGTCCGCAGAAGAATATCCATTGGAGCCTGAGTATAAAAATGTGAGTCATCCAGAAACCACGAGGCTGTAAATAATTTATGCTCCTTCTTAAACTGTAAAATGGCAAGTGGGTGCCTGCAGATATCTAGAAGCAACAGTAAGAGATATGGAAGCACTTGTATCCACACTTTATCTAAACTTCATTAGACTGAGTTTGTATGCAGTGAATCTTAATTTTCTCCTTATACAAGCAAAAATGATCTTTGCCAAAAAACATACACTCATGCATTTTAATGCCAGCTTAACGCCAGGCCTGGAGGACGTGTCTTCATTTTCCCTTTTAGAACTGTGTCGCTGAAAAAATTACCAGTGAAGCAGACAGTGATTATTAACACGTTTAAGGATGCAACTGAAGAGAAAGGGCAGGAATCATAATGATTGTAAAAGGATAATTATATAGTCATTGTTAAAAACACAACGAGGTATTTCTGCTACCTACTCTATCATTAAATATGAACTTTGTTATGCAAATCATATCATCAGAGCCAACAGCTCATGATGGGTGACCTTCTTCTGAAGGTCTAGTCTAAAAGAAGCTAAACCTTGTGTATTAATAAATTTTAACAGAGAAATCAGTGGCTTTATATATTAGTCCAGCGTGACAAAGCACTACAGCCAATTTTTTTTCTAAAGCAGTGCAGACCTAGAGGACGGTAGTCAAATGTAAAATATAGGGATATAATAAAGTTAAAAAAATCTCCCCATCTCCAAAATGACAACTTTACAGGAGAAAGAAAGGACATTTTGGCCCCATTTAATTATTGTGGAAATTTACACACAGCATAAAGGGCAACATTTTCTCACGACAGCAGCAGTATGCTATATGTAAAAGCTCAGAGCTATATACATATGATGAATGAGCAAACTATAATTAAATACAGCGGTACATACTATTTATGGTGTAGGGTAGGTGTAATGCTGACATTGTGCAGTTAGCCAAGGTATATATATGTAAATGTGAAGTGTGTATATGTTTAAATAGTTCTAACTGTTTTTTCTTGTTGAAACTGCCTAAATGGCCTGCAGGAAGACGGTCCTACTCCTCATTCTCTCTGTGTTGGCTTTCAGGAAGTGGAAGCATTTCCCATGTCTGCCAATATAGTGAACGAGTCCATTGTTGGGATGGGCTAAGGTCTTTCATTTTGGTCCAGCACCTGCTGGCTGTAGCGAGCTAGGACCGCAGGTGGTTTTCCTCACAGCAGTTCTCCAGGCGCTTAGTTACTTCCATTGGCCTTCTTCCAGTTAGGCTCCTCCCAACTTCTCGCCATTCTCAGAGATTGTTGTGTCAATCATGAGCAGCTTTGCAATGCATGATGGGATCATAATATAATATTTTAAGTGTATTGCATTGATAAAGCTACACAAAGCTATAGTTTACAAATAGAGTTCCAGTCAGGGCAATGCATTTACCCAATCATATCTCACGCTTAGTGTACAAAACGTCTGTCCCAATTATGAGATGTTTCCTGTATGATGTGAAAGAACAGCAGTGAAGTCCATCTCTCTTAACTAAAATAAATAGGCAGTTAATTTATCTCCCAAAAAGTCCCAATTGCATCACTGTACCACAGTTGCTTAAATGTTACTATTCAGAAATCACTGATTGCCGGACTGCGTGAACGTCAAACCCATCATTTAATAGAAATCTTCATAGACCTCTGGCCTTAAAGATGTAACAAGTACCAATTACCAAATCACGTTTTCATTTATACATTGGCCTTATAGGGCATTCCCAATACAGGAATAAATAAAAGCCATAAAACAGATTGCTAAAAGTTAAACAGTTGCCTAGCAGAACATTTGGTTTTCAAAATTAGATGTAACAAAATAAAGTTACACTGAGTAAAGAGTAAAAAAGCAAAAATAATAATAAAAAACTAAATGCTAGAAATTTTATGTATTAAAAAGTCTAAAAATATATCTATAGAGATATGTTTTCTAAACACCTAGACAAAGGGTCCTCTTTGATCTATTGTTACAAGCTGACACAATTCAGTTACAGTACGTCGCACGAGGATGTACTATTATTATCCCTCAGTTAAAAATAATCTTCATAGTAAAATCCATAATCCCTGTACGAACAATGCTTGCAAAAAATAAGAAAAGCGCAGAATTGAGTGAAATATAAAACAAGGACTCACTCATGAGCCCATTTCATACTGCCATATAAAACAAATGCCTATTTTATTTCTTAAAGCTTTCTCACTGAATTTTAGTGCCTAATTAAACAGTACGTCAGGTTTTTCCTGATTTTACTTGTACACAAAAGAGACATCCATCAAAATAACTATTCACACAGTTTCGCTTAAATCTATACAACTGTACACTCTATCAACCATTCTCTTTTAGAAAAAAAAATTCTACACATCAAAATCCATTCATCAGATCACATCAGCATTTTTCATTAAAATTAATTTCATGCTTTCTGAGCATTCGGTTAACTACAGGTTACATGAACACAAAAGAAAAGAAAAGCAAAAGACCCTACAATGTTCAAACTTTGTGGAAATTATGTTATGTTCTTTTGTGTTATAATTTTTCGATTTCTCAATAAAGATAGAAATGTATTTACATATGATTGTTGTGTGAGGTTATGGAAGTTATAAAGGTTCCTAATGGTGTCCTGCTATAATAACTCATTCCAGGACGATTTGAAATATTAACTTACATAGCTAGGTGGGAGCATCGAGTAAAGTGACAACAAGGCCTCTGAAGGAAAAGGTTGAAAAGTGTGAGGCATGACAGCAAAAACGTTCACAACTTTCACCCATTTGGCGCGTCATCTACCCAAGGTGCCTCCAGACACAGATTTGTTAGTTGTCTCCACCAAAGACAACAGCACTAAGTCCCTGGAGATAACCCACTGCCCTTTCTGAGTCACTCCATGAAAATCTGGCACGAACAACCATTGCCGAGTCATTTAGTGGGTGGTGTTGGCGTGGTGTTTTACGGACAGCCTTTTGTACCATGTTCTATATACATGTCCTGCCACTAAACCTAAGGTAGACAATATGGAGGGAATCACTGGGGGGCTTGCTTAAATTGTCTGCACTCATAGGCTGTTGGATCAGGTCAGGTATAGCGCTCTAGGCCACACCCTTTGCTTAACCCATCACATGCATGATTAAGTACATAACATTTACGAATTCAACATTATATCAATCTTGCACATCTCCACTAGTGTCACACCTAACCCACTAAGTGACATCATTTGAACAAGGTATTTTGTTTAAACCAATGTTATACCGATTGTATGTGCTCTATGAGAAGTATTCCACAATGAACCCATGCTCATTTTCTTTCATTTATTAATATTTATTTATGAGTAAGGTTTGTTTATGTCAGCTGGTGCTTCCTTTTGAATTTAATTACAAACTGTTACAAATCATTACGGAAGGATGTCCGTATAATGCACAACTTTTGCACAGGATATTAACACGTCACCAGCCTTAGCTGTCACAATTGCTGGATACAAAGAATAGCATATAGGTGTAGAGCAGCCAGGAAAGCGCAAACCTTCAATACAACATCCTATACTGTAAAAGCAGGTGTTTGTGCACCATAGGTACACCGACAGGCTATAGAAGACAACATAACAGATCAGAAACAAGAGAAAAAAACAAGGGACTGCAAATACAACCCAAACCAAGGCGTCCTAGGGTACAGGATACTGCCAGAGTCAGCATGAAAAATGTTTATCTATAATGTGTATGATTGAACTCTATCAGGGGAAGGCATCTCAAGTTTGGACCACAGATTCAAAACACTAGTGAGCTAATATGCTGTCGTAGGCTTGAGCAATCACTCTAAAAGACTTTAATAGCTGGTTTGGCTTTAAATTCTTGGCTTTTCATATTGTAATTTGTCACAGTCACGACATTCTGTCGTCAGAACTAAAAGAAATATTTTAGTAGAACTAAGAAAAGAAGATAGTAAAACCTGTTGAGTATCCAACGTTTGTCCATTCACCTATATGAAAATTTGCTTTTATTCCAGCATAATAGAAGCCTTCCAGTCATGGCACACGTGCAGTTGTAGTGCTAGCATCTTGCTCAGGTCTCAATGCAGCCATGTGTGCCTGCTTAAGCAGGAACTGAACCCTCGTCTGTCATTTGATAGGGCAAGCGAATGAGAACCTCAAAACTACATCAACTCCTCTTAAAACTAGGCAGCAGATACTTAAAGCCTAAAAAGACCCTCTAAAGAGCCTCCTTTTTAGATTTGTACATAAGCGTTTTAAAAAACATGGTAGATTTTTAATCACACCATGCCAAAGATCAAAACTTCATAGTGTACAATAACCAGGAGCCACATCGGCCCGTCTGTATTCAGGCATTGAGTGCATTTATATAGTCGGACATTAAATCGCACAGGTGTTTTCCCACTGATAATTCATAGTATAGGTATAATCAGTGGAGCGCTGGATTGCTGAAATTGCGGCATGCAAGTGGTGTCCTCCATGAGTCATCCGGTAGTGCCAGCAACCTTGGCAGATTGAACGCATGCACACAGACATTATGCGATTGCCCTTTAACCCCACATTAATGTTGCCAAGGCTGCAATGGTGTCGTGCAGGGACTGTCATGGAGTAATGGCAGCAGGTCAATCTTCAGTGACCGAAGTCCCATTTTGTCTTGGTGGAGGCCGCCAATTGAATGAATGTGGCGGGAGGCACCGTTGTCAACACTAAGATGAACAGTTCGTTGTTGCTGCGCCACGTGTCCAGAACTGTGGTGTCCCTCACATCCACCTCCACCTCAAAAATTACAGGAACTTTGTGAGAATATTCAAGCTGCAGGGGGTTATTATTACAGGACCACTATCTAGGAACATCTTTTTGAATTTCTCCCTCTGGGGATCCAATAAAGTATCTATCTATCTATCTATCTATCTATCTATCTATCTATCTATCTATCTATCTATCTATCTATCTATCTATCCATCTATCCATCTATCCATCCATCTATCTATCTATCTATCCATCTATCCATCTATCCATCTTCAGCTTCATGCCGAGATGTCTGGAATTATTGTGGAATTGTTTAAGCTTACTGCAGGTGGCTCTTATGGCTATTAGTAATACAACACTATGATAGTTACAAAGGACAGCTCTTTCTAAACGACTCCAATGGTCACCTTTGGGTCCAGACTTTAATTCCTCACTATTATAAACAACTCAACAAAATAATAACAAAAACAACTCAGCTAGTTTGCATTGGTTTCACTTTACCGCCGTTGAATATTACTGTTTCAGTTACAACAAGCATGGAAATACTTAAAGAGAGCAGTTAGTTGTGCCTGAGACAATGATGGTAATTGCTGTACGGTTCAAAGGAGATATTTAAAAACATAAAAATTACACAGAATCTCCTGGATGACATTGAGGAACACCGCACATAAGAGCAAGGCAATGGAAAAGACAAGAGAATGCATGATTACTGGCAGACGTGGGTACTTAAGCCCAGCTGGTCAAACTGCGATGAGGATTGCCTCCGCGGAGCTCGAATTACTGGACATCATTGGATTATAACATAAGGGAGACATATCAACAGCAGCAACTGCCATTTCCTTTAATGACCCCTGCTGAATTGGAAATCCCCAATACCCCCCCAACTGTCAGAGAAGAGGCTGAACATCACCTGTATTATATCCCTAGTCAGCATATCCGTATTTATGCCCTCCCCGCCACGGACAAGTAAACTAGTGCTCCTTGTTGCACATAAGAACCTAAAATAGTAAGGCTTGGAGGAAATAACCTAGGCATACTTATTTTTGAATCAAACTGCGTGACCACAGATGGATTGAGTTTAAAATGAAACTGGCCATCTATTACAGATGCAATCGCGTATAATTTGATGTGCGATGACGAAGTAGATGAATTGCATTTCAGTATTACAGGTGATGTATCCTTTGTTAAGATACCATGATAAATTACGTTCCCTTCAAAAGGTACCAGAGAGAACGCCTACTTGTGACTGTTTAAGGCAGATGGAATAGGAGCATCGCGGTTAGGTTTTAAGCCTGCTGTTGCTCTTTCTTGAGTTAGAGAGAATAGACGTATTAGGCCATAAGTTATCCAATACGCCTTTCACAAGACTCTGAGGGCCTAGCTCAGATCTGCAATCTAAATAGTGTGTGTGTGCAAGCGCCACCTCCCAATGTGGTTGTGCGTCTCCAATCCTGCATACCACCTGTCGTGCTGACCACTAAAAAAAACCCACTGTGCGCCGATAAGAAAGATCCCCAATTGACGGCATACAGTCTGGCTGTGGACATGATGAATGGGCTTTTCGGTCATTTAATTACTTGCATTTTAACTTGGTGGAGTTAATCATAATAATACCAGAGTACAAGAGAGATAGTGTCAGAACAGCCTAAATCAAGGAGTGAATAGGAGGAATCAAATAATGATGGATTAATTCTCGGTGCCACTCTACAGACAGATCAAAATTGGATGTTCAGTCAATCATCGAAACATACATTGATTCAATTAGCCACTAACGGGATTATAATGTAATACAAAGAGTAGGATGGCCCAGATGGATTCTTAATTAACTGTAAGGGCCTGGGTAAGGCAACAATCCAAAATATGTGATGGTTTGATGGCAGTGGTGTTCATCAGGGGACACTAACGGCCAAGTCAAGATTGTGAGCTCAACCATTTGTCAACCGACAGCACTTGCAATGAAAACCCCATACTCGGTAACTATATTCCAGTCTCTGGACTTCTCAGTCATTTTTTTTCCTTATTGACGTTTTGCATTAAATGCCAAACTGGCTTTATTATAGTTAGTGAACATATAATACAAATGTCCCATTTCAGTGAGAGCTAAGCAAGACCATATTTTAGCCCATTTAGGGCCATTGCTTAGTACACATAGCTATAGTGTTTGCAAACATGGTAGTTTAGAGTAGGATAAACTGTGCATCGTCGTAGCTACAACTTTTAAGGCCATCATGTCCAAAAAAGGGACTACCTTTCAGTACAGTGGCGTGGCTTTCTCTCAGAAATTTATTCATTGTGGATGAGGGTGAACTGGAGCCCAGTCTACTTTAGTGGACAGAAAGACTTCCTAGTGAACCCCTGTGGCTGTATCTACAAGGGACATGTGACATCAGGAGGGCATAGGCGTCTATGAAAACGTCCCCAGGAAGATTTTTTTTTTAGCAGTTGCTATATAAACCATAAATTGTGACAGTGGTGTATAATTGCTGGAGATTTGCAGCATGGTTACTCGTATGCAGTGTGAATCTTCTTGTAGCCTGATCTTAGAGGCTTCCCTCACAATTTGTGTAAATTCCTTGTCTTTTTTTTTTTTCTAATGGCAAATTATGAAAGTCTTCTTAAATAATGCACTTCCTAACTTTCTACCTACATCTAAAATGTTACCCTACCTAACCATTCAAGATAGTAGACCCCCAACATATCACCATCAGAACCACCCACATTGCCTACATTCAGACCAAATAGATCATCAATATTTGTTTACTTTCATCCTTACTACTCAACTCCTATAAAACAACTGTCTTAAACCCCTCTTTCTTCTCATTCCACCCCTATTACTTTTCATTTTATATCATCCCCCTTCATCATCTTCCTTTTTTTCCCCTATCCCTCTCTTATTTTCCCCTCACTCCCCTCTCCTCCTTCACTAACCTTTTCCCCCTCCCTTTCCTTCCCCTCCCCTCCCTCCTCCCTTCCTCCCCCTCTCCTCCTCCTCCCTCCTCTCCTCCTCCCCCTCCCCTTCTCCCTCACTCCTTCCCCTCCCTTCCCCTTTCCCCCCCTCC
>JAMWET010005217.1:0-27168 GCA_024036415.1 Prochilodus magdalenae | reverse complement strand
GAACTGTCCTTACTGACTACAATAATAATGAAATATTACTACAATAATAGTGAAATATGACTGAAATACTGTGATATAAATATATTAAGCTGTATTGAGAATGTATTAACTAGTAGATTTAAGTGAAATATTATTCTCAGTGTTTATTTATACACTGTAATAATAGTTCATCAGTTCAACATTAAAACATGAACACTTCATGAGGTAACAAACAATGCACCTGCTTTACTCATCTGTAATAAATCCTCTTTTGACTTTATGAATGGCTTTTTTGAACAACAAAATAGCTTTATATTAGTAATTTAGTATTTGTATATGTAATCAGTGATTATACAAATATGTCAGACTGTTGTAAAACTCAGCATGCAGGTATGTCTCAGGTAGATATGTAAATGATTACAGGTGGGGTCTGGTTACGTGAGGGTACGGGGGTGAGGGTGAACAGACTCAGACAGACCACCAGACAGACCACCAGCAGAGCACAAGCTCAAGCAGCTCCCCCAGTTTCCCGGTCCACCATCCAGACACAGGTAGCACCTTCACTACACTCCCCGTCTCTACCTGTTGGATTTCCAGGTGCTTAGCAGAAGGAAATTTGATGTCATGGTGCCCATTATGTGTCCTGCCACTGACAGCCAGCCGCCATTGCCTTCATCTGCAGTGGTGGAAACCTGGACTGGAACCGTATCGTCTCTAGCGACAAACACAGATTCTGTTTGGGATCCGGCAGTGGGTTTGAGTACGGAGGTTCCGTGTTGAGCACTGCTCGTGTTGTGGAGTGACACACTGCCCTAATTGCTGATGTGATGATCTGGGGAGCCACATATGACTGACGGTCAACTGTAGTGATACGAGGGACACTAACAGCTCAGCGATATATGACGTGTTACGTTTCATGGCAGGTCTTCCGAGTGGTACTTTCAGCAGGATAATGCTTCACTACAGACGGAAAGGGCATCACAGGAATGTCTCTGTCAGATTGCAACACTTCCCTTGCCCATCCAGTCGCCACATTTATCACCAATTAAGCATTTATGACTCTGTCTGGGACAGCAGCTTTGGCAACCTATGAGTGTGCATGATCTACAGCACCAGCTGCAACACCTGTGGGCAACATTCGTGAGCTCTACACTATAGTGATACATACAGTGCTGAAGTGTGTGTTAGTAAACTCTCTCTGCTGATGATGTTCAGCTGAACACTCTGAACACACAGTACAGATAAATACTTTCAGTCTTTACACCAACAACATTCTTCATCTACCCTCAACACACCAACATAAAAACATTACACACTGATTTATACTCACATACTCCGCGTAACCAAGCCTGTGAAGTGAACAGTACAGTGTGAACACGTCATGTATGGAACTATAACTGAATTATTGTATTTGAATATCAGGAGGTCTGGAGATTTAACTATACAGTGAATCTGTGGAGATAACAGCCTGAAGCTTTCATGCCTAACAAGTCACAGGCTACATATGAATAAACACGAACAACAACTTCTCAGATCAAATCATAAACATCATCTTCTTCCCACAGAGAGAACAGTAAGAAAGGATAGAATGGTCTGTATGTATCTAACAAGTACATTTACTTAATGCTGCAAGGCCGCACTCATGAAGTGAAATTTGGGGGGACCAAATCTAAGTGTGGAGGGGGTGACAGGTTCATATTTATGGGACTCCATGTGGGATTTCTAATGAATAAAGACATTAATGTTAGTTGAATAAACCTGTTATTGTTGTCACCTCGTTACAAATGACACACATGATCAGCAGAGCATTTTAGCTGAGGTTATACATGCTTAAAATTGATGGAGTAGAAACTCTGCTGAGTCTGACTGGTGTAATTACTGGTGTATTAAAGAACACAGCCATTATTTACACCAACCACTGAACACACCTATGTACACGGTATTGAATGCAGAGTGTGAGAATGGTCTAATATAGAAAATCTAATTTAGCTTTGTTATAATTTATTGCTGCTACTTTGCTGCACATCCTTGGTTTTACATTTTGACAGGAAAATATAACAGATATAAAACATAAAAGATACATTATTACAAATATTTATTTATCTTTTATATTAGCAGAAAAGTTCATTAAAACAGTTCATTTTATACATATTCATCTTTATTGTTTAAATTTAAGATCTGATAGCTACATTATTATTTGATAATAATTCAAATCCATAATCCAGTTTCCAGTCCAATCAATTATTTGTTCCAATAAAAAATCAGATTAAAATCAAAATCTAATTAATATCATTTGCTGCATCTTACATTTGTGGCCTAATATGTATTTACTTTTTATTGAGTAACAACAAACACTGAAAATCAATACTTCATATTTACTTACTCAGTAGTAATGATAGACAGTAATGTGCTGATGGATGATATTTGATTCAGTGTTTGTAATAAAATCAGAGTATCAGTAATAAACACCTCTTTAAAAGCCCCTCCAGACACTGTAACACTAGCTGAACTCTTTCCTGTGGATGGAGCAGCTACAGTATATGATGAGAGATCTGCAGACTGAATAAGAGAAGCTGATTATTCAGCTCAGAGGCTCATACAAACAGGCAGATAGTGTGTGTGAGTGTGCAGAAGCTCCTGCTGTGTGAGTGTTCAGGCTGTGTTCAGTAACAGAGGAGAGGAGAACTACAGTAATGAGAGACACTCTAATGATAATGATGTACTGATGATGGAACACCTCAAATATCCCATCATCCCATAGGAACAGTGACATCACTCCCGACAGAGTCCAGACTGCTTTTATTTGTAGTGTCTTTTTCTCCTCAGTAAACTTCACTGTCTCTACATTTCTGCAGTGCAGTGGGATTATGCACAGGAGCATTGTGGGAAGGAAGGAGGGAGATGGAGGTGATCAGGAAGTGATGATTCTGAGATCAGAGACTTTGTTGATGGTGTGAATATGAACTGAAGTACAATATGATGTGTGTGTTAGACGTCTGTATCAGAGTGTAATGTATGTGATGAGTGTGTAAATCAGTCGTTTACCAGCAGTGAAAGAATAAATACACTTATTTACTTACCAACGGTGCTGTAGAATAGAAAGAGAAAGGAACACAAAGTTAGAGAAATATCCATGAGATACTTTTCTACAGTTAGAAACTAAATAAACAATCTTTTCAGCTCTTTATCTCCTTATCAGAAATCTCCTTTTCTCATCTGTACTGTATTTTATCATCCCTCACTACTGCACTGTCACTCAGTCCTCTCAGTACAACTCTATGAAGATGTTCAGCTACACGGTTAAACCTACAGCAGAAACTCAACACTGATAGAAATGACTGGTAACAGATTATAATACATTTCTTAAATAAACTTGTACGAATGTGCAAAATGTAATGGAATATTTTGATTATCAGTGACAGAATATGTATTACACTTCTTTATTAGTGAATGATCATAAGAAGGAGTTGATCTTTCCTGCAGTAGTTAACATCAGATAAACACCAGTACAGATACACAGACAGATTACTACTAGTTAACTGATATTAACTAAAAGGTTAACTGATATAATAACTGTTACATAAATGATTGAGAAACTGATTGTTTTGTATTATGATGCTGCATGAATGAATAATTAATATCAGCTGAATGAAATCTAATAAATAAATTTAATGACTAACAGATTAATCAGCATAACAGTCAGGAGTTATGAGCTTTATGAGAGAGTCCTAATACTCAAACACAACACTCATAACACATCTCTCAGAAAGAAGAGAATGAGATTCTCATGAGATTAAACACAGAACTGGATTTTGAACAATGAAATATAATATTATTACTGGAGAGAATAAGACACATATCTTACACAAAGATAATTTACCATCCTGCACTGACTGCACTGGAGACTGTTTATACCACAGTAAGAAACTCTGAACATAATAGATCCCCAACAACAAGACATCAAATATATCAGCCCTCAAAAAGAACACAGACTTTCTGGAGCTGTATAAAGATGAATCTGTACATTTAGTGTTTCTCTATTTACTGTTTTACTGGGTTTATATTGTGTGTAGAGTTAAATAGTTCATGTTCAAATATGATTAAACAATGAAGGAGTCACAGCACATCTGTCACTGTTCTGTAGTGATCAGACAGAACTGTCCTTACTGACTACAATAATAATGAAATATTACTACAATAATAGTGAAATATGACTGAAATACTGTGATATAAATATATGAAGCTGTATTGAGAATGTATTAATATGAAACTAGTAGATTTACAGTGAAATATTATTCTCAGTGTTTATTTATACACTGTAATAATAGTTCATCAGTTCAACATTAAAACATGAACACTTCATGAGGTAACAAACAATGCACCTGCTTTACTCAGCTGTAATAAATCCTCTTTTGACTTTATGAATGGCATTTTTGAACAACAAAATAGCTTTATATTAGTAATTTAGTATTTGTATATGTAATCAGTAATGTGTCAGATTGGTGTAAAACTCAGCATGCAGGTATGTCTCAGGTAGATATGTAAATGATTACAGGTAGGGTCTTGTTATGTGAGGGTACGGGGGTGAGGGTGAACAGGCTCCGGATGGCTCAGACAGACCACCAGTAGAGCACAAGCACAAGCAGCTCCCCCAGTTTCCTAGTCCACCACCCAAACACAGGTAGCACCTTCACTACACTCCCCGTCTCTGCCCGGACCACTTCCAGGTGCTTAGCAGAAGGAAAGTTGGTGTCATGGTGCCCATTATGTGTCCTGCCACTGACAGCCAGCCACCATTGCCTTCATCTGCAGTGGTGGAAACCTGGACTGGAACCGTATCGTCTTTAGCGACAAACACAGATTCTGTTTGGGATCCGGCAGTGGGTTAGAGTATGGAGGCTCTGTGTTGAGCACTGCTCGTGTTGTGGAGTGACACACTGCCCGAGCTGCTGGAGCGATGATCTGGGGAGCCACATACGACAGTCGGTCAACTGTAGTGATACGAGGGACACTAACAGCTCAGCGATATATGACATGTGTTACGTTCCTTGTCAGGTCTTCCGAGTGGTACTTTCAGCAGGATAATGCTTCACTACAGACGGAAAGGGCATCCCAGGAATGTCTCTGCCAGATTGCAACACTTCCTTGGCCCATCCGGTCGCCAGATTTATCACCAATCAAGCATTTATGAATCTATCTGGGACAGCAGCTTTGGCAACCTATGAGTGTGCATGATCTACAGCGCCAGCTGCAACACCTGTGGGCAACATACGTGAGCTCTACACTATAGTGATACATACAGTGCTGAAGTGTGTGTTAGTAACTCTCTCTGCTGATGATGTTCAGCTGAACACTCTGAACACACAGTACAGATAAATACATTCAGTCTTTACACCAACAACATTCTTCATCAACAATCAACACACCAACATAAAAACATTACACACTGATTTATACTCACATACGTCGCTCCACCAACCCTGTGAAGTGAACAGTACAGTGTGAACACGTCATGTATGGAACTATAACTGAATTATTGTATTTGAATATCAGGAGGTCTGGAGATTTAACTATACAGTGGATCTGTGGAGATAACAGCCTGAAGCTTTCATGCCTAACAAGTCACAGGTTACATATGAATAAACATGAACAACAACTTCTCAGATTAAATCATAAACATCATCTTCTTCCCACAGAGAGAACAGTAAGACAGGATAGAACGGTCTGTATGTATCTAACAAGTACATTTACTTAATGCTGCAAGGCCACACTCGTGAAGTGAAGTTTGGGGGGGACCAAGTCTAAGGGTGGAGGGGGTGACGGGTTCATATTTATGGGACTCCATGTGGGATTTCTAATGAATAAAGACATTAATGTTAGTTGAATAAACCTGTTATTGTTGTTACCTCGTTACAAATGACACACATGACCAGCAGAGCATTTCAGCTGATGTTATACATGTTTAAACTTGATGGAGTAGAAACTCTGCTGAGTCTGACTGGTGTAATTACTGGTGTATTTAAGAACACAGCCATTATTTACACCAACCACTGAACACACCTATGTACACAGTATTGAATGCAGAGTGTGAGAATGGTCTAATATAGAAAATCTAATTTAGCTTCGTTATAATTTATTGCTGCTACTTTGCTGAACATCCTTGGTTTTACATTTTGACAGGAAGAATTTAATAGATATAAAACATAAAACATACATTATTACAAATATTTATTTATTTATTTATATATTTATTTATTTATCTTTTATATTAGTAGAAAAGTTCATTACGACAGTTCATGTTATACATATTCATCTTTATTGTCTAAATTTAAGAGCTGATAGCTACATAAGATTATTTGATAATAATCCAAATCCATAATACAAATAATCAATTATTTGTTCCAATACAAAATTCAGATTAAAATCAAAATCTAATCAAATTAGACATCATTTGCTGCATCTTACATTTGTGGCCTAATATTTATTTACTTTTTATTGAGTAACAACAAACACTGAAAATCAATACTTCATATTTACTTACTCAGTAGTAATGATAGACAGTAATGTGCTGATGGATGATATTTTATTCAGTGTTTGTAATAAAATCAGAGTATCAGTAATAAACACCTCTTTAAAAGCCCCTCCAGACACTGTAACACTAGCTGAACTCTTTCCTGTGGATGGAGCAGCTATATGATGAGAGATCTGCAGACTGAATAAGAGAAGCTGATTATTCAGCTCAGAGACTCATACCAACAGGCAGATAGTGTGTGTGAGTGTGCAGAAGCTCCTGCTGTGTGTGTGTTCAGGGCTGTGTTCAGTAACGGAGGAGAGGAGAACTACAGTAATGAGAGACACTCTAATGATAATGATGTACTGATGATGGAACACCTCAAATATCCCATCATCCCATAGGAACAGTGACATCACTCCCAACAGAGTCCAGACTGCTTTTATTTGTAGTGTCTTTTTCTCCTCAGTAAACTTCACTGTCTCTACATTTCTGCAGTGCAGTGGGATTATGCACAGGAGCATTGTGGGAAGGAAGGAGGGAGATGGAGGTGATCAGGAAGTGATGATTCTGAGATCAGAGACTTTGTTGATGGTGTGAATATGAACTGAAATACAATATGATGTGTGTGTTAGACGTCTGTATCAGAGTGTAATGTATGTGATGAGTGTGTAAATCAGTCGTTTACCAGCAGTGAAAGAATAAATACACTTATTTACTTACCGGCCATGCTGTAGAATAGAAACAGAAGGAAACACAAAGTTAGAGAAATATCCATGAGATACTTTTCTACAGTTAGAAACTAAATAAACAATCTTTTCAGCTCTTTATCTCCTTATCAGAAATCTCCTTTTCTCATCTGTACTGTAGTTTATCATCCTTCACTACTGCACTGTCACTCAGTGCTCTCAGTACAACTCCATGAAGATGTTCAGCTACACGGTTAAACCTACAGCAGAAACTCAACACTGATAGAAATGACTGGTAACAGATTATAATACATTTCTTAAATAAACTTGTACGAATGTGCAAAATGTAATGGAATATTTTGATTATCAGTGACAGAATATGTATTACACTTCTTTATTAGTGAATGATCATAAGAAGGAGTTGATCTTTCCTGCAGTAGTTAACATCAGATAAACACCAGTACAGATACACAGACAGATTACTACTAGTTAACTGATATTAACTAAAAGGTTAACTGATATAATAACTGTTACATAAATGATTGAGAAACTGGTTGTTTTGTATTATGATGCTCCATGAATGAATAATTAATATCAGCTGAATGAAATCTAATAAATAAATTTAATGACTAACAGATTAATCAGCATAACAGTCAGGAGATATGAGCTTTATGAGAGAGTCCTAATACTCAAACACACCACTCGTAACACATCTCTCAGAAAGAAGAGAATGAGATTCTCATGAGATTAAACATATAACTGGATGTTGAACAATGAAATATAAGAGACATATCTTACACACATTATTTTTATTTGGATTTGATAAGTTATTTTTTATAATATTTAAATTTATTAAGAACTGCTTGTAAAGTAAGTTTGAAATCAGACGCTTGTAAACTGATGTGATGTTGGAAATCCCTGTAACTCATGATTTAAATGCAGGTTTTACAGGAAACACTCCGTTTTAGTTTTTAGTTTTTAATAAATGTTCTGATTTCTGATTTTAAACTGGAAATGGACTGAACAGAAGATACAGAACATCTGTGTTTCTCATTTCTGTCTGTTCATCTTTCATTCTGAGATCAGACTCTGATGATGATGTTGAGTTTATGTAGAGTGAACTTCTGGATACTTACTGATCACTCTTACTGTACACTCCTCTGTTGTGTCTCCATTGGTGACCTGACACAGATAATCTCCTTCATCTGACTCTCTGCAGTCTCTGATCTGTAAGGAGACGTTTCCTCTCTGCAGCTCCTGAGTGAACAGACTCACTCTGCCCTCGTAGCCCCTCCCCTCTGTCACCTGCCTGTTCTTATAGAGACAAACACAGTCTGTCCCCTTAAACCACCTGATCTCCATGGTAACAGCACTGAGTTCAGGAGACAGGTGACAGGAGAGAGTGGCCACAGAGGGAGGCTGAAGCTCTCCATGTGGTCCAGTGAGAGTAAAGAGCTCTGTGTAGAAACACACACACATTAATAGCTGTAGGTCGTGTGTCTCCACAGTAAAAATAAACTCTCTGATAGAATATTATTTAATGATGTTCACAGTAAAACCTTTTGTAGCTTCTGGAAGTTTCACTTACTGTTACTTGCAGTCGCCATCTTTATCTCTCTACCTCCTCCTACAGACTCACACTAATACAGTCCTACAGAGAGAGAGAGAGAGAGAGAGAGAGAGAGAGAGAGAGAGAGACAGAAAGAGAGAGATAAAGAGAGCGAGAGGCAGAAAGAGAGCGAGGGACAGAGAGAGACAGAGAGAAAAAGAGAGTGAGAGTCAGAGAGAGACAGAGTGAAAGAGAGAGAGAGACAGAGAGAGAGAGAGACAGAAAGAGAGAGAGGGACAGAGAGACACAAAGACAAAAAAAGGGAGAGTGAGAGTCAGAGAGAGACAAAGACAAAAAAAGAGAGAGTGAGAGTCAGAGAGAGACAAAGAATTAGAGAGAGAGAGAAAGAGCGAGAAACAGAGACAGATAAATAGAGAGAATGAGCAAAAGAGAGAGAGAGAGAGAGAGAGAGAGAGAAAGAGAGAAAGAGAGAGAGGGACAGAGAGGGCGAGAGTTAGATCGAGAGAGTTTGACTTTTACGTTGCTTTTATTAACAGAACTATGTACAACACACACACAGATTAATAAACCCTGCCCACCTCCACCCTAACCCCCACCTCCACCCTAACCCCCACCCCCATGCCCTCCCAGACACCTTATTTAAAAAGGATGTGCACGGCACCAAGACGGAGCAATCATACACACACCACCAGCTCTCCATCATGTACACAGAACAGTGCTCCATTAACACACCACATGGTCTCAAACGTCATGAGATCAGTGACAGAGCTGAAACGAGTCCAGCTTGACGCGTGCACTGATCAGGCTCTTTAACAACAGGTCCGGCTCAGTCAGTCCATGGCCTCGGATTCTGTTTCTCCTGGTTAGCCAGATCGCTAGCTTAGCCTGACCAAAGACAAAGTTGATCAGACAGCACCTGAAGCGCTGGTCGAAAGTGTACTTTGGCCCCAGTATGAACAGGCCAAAGGTGAAGGTCGTCCCCAGTCTTCAGCAGATCCTGTGTAGGAGACCAAACAACACATTCAGCCAGGAGCAGTCTATGAACAGGTGCTGAACGGTCTCAGGCTGAGAGCAGAAAGGGCACCCAGCCTCCACCCCCTGGACAAAGTTCGAAGTGTGTACGTTTGTAGCGATGGATCCATGTACCCAGAAGTGGTGTGATCCTTCAGCAGCTTTTGCCACCTGTGCTCACGCACCTCCACCAAGTCCTTCAGGTGCCTCACTTTTACACAGGCCACATACAGGGCCTTACCCTTGATCTCCTCAAACAGACCCAGGCTTGGAGATGAGAAGGTCAGCAGAGTGCTGGTACTGTCCTGCCATCCTCCATCCGCAGCAGTCACATGTAATGGGGGAAACGTTGGGGGAGTGTCTCCCTGTGGCTGGTCCAGGAGATCGACCGTACTCCACCCTAAGCCCCCGGGTAGCTGGGGCGGTTCAGTGTCTCTCCATGGACCACAGAGCAAAGCTCCACTCTTCCCCCAGTTCACTTTTGCAGAAGATGCAGCACTGTATGCATGCAGGCACTCCTCCAGTTCCCGTATATCCGTCCCGTTCCGTACAAATACAGACACATCGTCTGCATAAGCTGATACAGTGATACTCGGTAACCCATGGATGCTCAGCCCGTTGACCTTTTTCTGTATTGGCTGTAGTAGAGGCTCTATGGAGAGTGCATAGAGTTGTTCTGACAGGCACAACCTTGACGGACTCCACGCCCCAGCTCTATTGGCCCAGCCAGGCCCCCTCTCACTTTCACTACACAGGAGGCGCCGGTGTACAGCAACTTTACGGATTTCATAGAATGTTCTCCAAAGATGAAGGTCGTAAGGGTGTTAAAAAGGTACCCATGCACCCAGCACGACCTGGTGCCATCTGAGAAACAGCAGTCTTAAGCTCATCCAGCATCAGGGGGAGCTCCAGCGAGTCCACATCTCCCATGGTCAATTTTGGCAAATCTGCTACTAGCGTGTCAACACATGCATCATCACATGACTCAGCTTTGTACAAGTCTGAGTAAAATTCAACTGCCCGTCCTCGTACCTCACTAGTGTCAGATGATAATCGGCCGTCAGACATGTACAGAGCATGCATGTGTTTGCTCTCACCACACTTCTTTTCAAGATCAAAAAAGAAAGAGCTTGGAGCATCCATTTCTCTTAACATCTGGAATCTGGCTCTTACAAGTGCACCTTTTGCCCTGTCAGAGAAGAAAGCACCCAGGTTGCGGCGTAACTCCTCCAACTCCGCCTGCAGACCCTCGCAGTGTTGACCTGCAATTTGCTGTTGCAGCTGGGCTATGCTGCGTTCAAGGGCAGCTAGAGCCCGTTTACCTTCTGAGGTAGTATACGCGGTATACAGCTGACAAAATAACTTAATCTGGGCTTTCCCAACATCCCACCACTGTCTCAGAGAACTGACACCAGCCTTCCGTTCAGACCATCTGGCCCAAAAGGCCTGAAAGCTGGAGCAAAAGGCTGCATCTTGTAAAAGCCTCACATTAAACTTCCAGTATGCTGCTCTTCTGTGCTCTGCTGAGATGGCTAAATGAATAACAACAGCACTGTGGTCAGAAAAACTCACCGGCACAACCTGAGCACCCACCAGCCGGTTACAGTGGGGAGCTGGGATATAAAAGCGATCGAGGCGAGCTGCACTCGTCCTACCGTCCACTGCTTTCAGCCAAGTGAACTGCTTCAGAGTAGGATGTTTGATCCTCCAGCAGTCCACCAAGTTATTCACCGTCACCACCCCTTTTAAATCACTTTCTGATAGCATGTGTGACTCGTCCCCTGTCCTGTCCATAGTAAAATCTAATGTGCAGTTCCAATCACCTCCCAGTACAAGGATGGCGTCCTGGTTATACTGGGATGGTTCAGTCCTAAGAGTGGTGGACATGGCTGCTCTGTCTCTGCCTGTGTTAGGAGCATAGACATTCACAAATATGAACTCCTGCTCATATATGCTGGCATGTAGTATAAACAAGTCCAGGTGAGACTAATATGGCCAGGCCTGCACTTACATTTGTGCCATTACTTAAAAATATGGGCCCTTTCCACCACATCCTCCACTGGAACTGACCATGGCCACAATGTCATCTGCATATGCGGACACAGAGAATGACGTGCTGCAGTTGGGGATCCTAAAACCTGAAATCACTTCTCTAATTTTACATAAAAGGAGTTCTATGGGAACAGAATACAGGAACCCCGAGAAGCCACAGCCCTGTCTGATGCCTCTGTGTACCTGAAAGGGGCACACAAACCACCGTTAACCTTCAGCACACTCTCAATGTCACTGTACAACACCTTGATCATAGCTATGAAACAAGAGTTGAACCCAAGGTTCTCCAGCACTTTCCAAAAGGTAGCCATGTTCAACTTTGTCAAAAGCCTTTTCCTGGTCCAGAAATAAGAGACCAGTCTTCAAGCCCAATAGCCTTAAGACGTCCAAAATAGCCCGAATTAGATGAATATTATAAAATATTATAGTACTTATAAAACCTACCAGGCACACAGTACGTCTGATCAAGATGAACGACCTGTTCCATCACCTTCCCCAGCCTGGCAGCTAACGATTTTGAGAGCAACTTGTAGTCCCTTTCTGTCCATTTTTCTGCTCAAGGCCAAAAAAGATCTTTGATGGAGCATCCATTTCAGACGCACTCTGAAAGCGTGAGTGGACCAGCGCCCCCTGTACTGTGGCACCCAGCAGGTCTACCAGTGTGGCTGTTTTTCTTTTAAGAGTTTTAATATGCTCTCGAGTTCCTGTGTTCGCCCCCAAATTCTGCAGCTCCACTATTTCCATCTCCAGAGCTTTCAGAGATCTGGCGATGTCCCTCGTGACATTAAAAATGTATTGCTGAGAGAAAACCCTTGTCTGTATTTTGGCCATGTCCCACCACTGTAGCACTGTAGAGCTAAAAGAGGGCTTCTGTAGTCTAAATGTGTCCCAAAAGAAAAAAAAAGACTCTAAAATTAGCATCTTCTAAAATTAGCATCTTCCAAAAGTGCAGTATTGAAGTACCAATATGCACTCCGGGGCTTCACACTTCCCACTGAACCACAGGGATCTGAAAAACCAACAGGGTAGATAAGACACTGTGAGAGAACATTACGATGATGCTTAAAAACATAAAACTGGTCCAGCCTAGCTAGTGAGAGCATGTGGTCCTTAAAATGAGTCCATGTGTACTGCCTCTGCAGACACAGATAAAAACAAAGACCTCATTCTCAAAACAAGCTCTCACCTTTAAAAGCCTCCCGGTTACTATCTCTTCTGCATCATAAGAAAAGTGGATAAAACTCTTAGCAAATAAAACGGCAACCCCACCACTCATAGAGGTGTTATGCCTTAAAACAGCAAGCCCCTCCCACTCCTTAATCCAGCCTGCACTATAATCTACATCACTGTGTGTTTCCTGAAGCAGAACCACATCCAGTCTCTTCTGTGTAACCAGCTCAAACAGCTCACATTCATAGTGGAGATCTTAAAACCTTCCATTGTGTGGTGGTGTAAAAGAGACCCGCTCACAGTCAAACCCAGCACAGTTAAAAGTGCTCCAACTAACAGCAAGTCCATCATCCGTACTCTCCTTTTTGAGTCTGGTCAGTAGCTTCTTTAACCGATAGAGCTCCAACTCAGTAGGCCTTTTCCTTCCTAAAATGACCAACATAACAAACTGGGACTCATCCGAAATGAACCCAGGAACCCGCACCAGCTTATGCCCTTTAGTGCGCTGCAGGAAGGCTTTGATCTCATCTACAGTGTAGACAGTCGATGACGTATCTTCCTGTGAGCTCATAGACGAGCCGGAATCAGATTGTCCATCGTCCGTGTCAGTGTCGTCAGTGTCAACATTGCTTGGCCTGCTTGTTGGCCACACTTCGCACACGTCCCTTCTTTCTCCTCACAGGAGTCTTAAACACCGGGTCCATCTTCATAGCAGCACCTTCCTGTAGCTCGCCACCATGTATATCCCGCACCATGTCTGCTCGTTGTGCCACAGATGCTTCTGGCCTGGTCGCTGCTGACTCCTCCGTAGCTGCAGCAGCAACTTGCTCCACACATCCCAGGGCCTCAGCTAGTTCATCTGCGGCAGATGCAGGCGAGACCGGTCCCTCCTCCGACAGTGCTACTTCCACATTCACGGCCGGTTCTCCGATTGCTGAACCACCGACCTCAGGGAGAGCGGCTGTAGTGGGCTTGGCCGCCTCAGGGTCCGAGTCACCAGCACTCCAATCCACTTAAAAATCACATCCAGTGTGTTAGCGCCATCCTTCAGAACCATGTAGACCACCCTCCGGAACAAGACCAGGTGTCTGACCAGGGTGGATTTACATCCGAGGGGGATCTTTCTAATCGGGGAAACCAGTTTTCCGAACCGGGAGAGTTCTCTAGCAAGCAATTCATCTTTAATAAAGGGAGGGATGTTGGACAGAATGACTTTCTTGGCGGGGGTGCTGAGAGGGTGTACGGGTGTGAGCTGGTCATGTAGTACAATGCCAGTTGCCTCGAGGTCATTGGCCTTCCCCACAGTTTTCAGAAACAGAACTATGGCGTTATTCATCCGTGGGGCCGATACAATGTTGCTGTGTCCAACCACACTTCCAACCGCCAGACAGCACGCCTCCACACTCACCCGACACTCCACTTTCACGCCAGGTCAGCACATCAAACTCTCATACAGTGTGCTGGTCAGAGCCGCCATAGTTCCAGCAAACACGCCGGTGGCGGAGCCCTCACGGGGGGAAGACCCTGCTAAACCGCGCTTATTCATGAGACTAATAGGAAAATAGATAATAAATAAATAAGGGCAAAAAAAGAAAACTTTGGCAAAACGAAAGAGAAAGAGAGAGAGGGCAGAAGAGAGAAAGAGAGAACGAAAGAGAGACAGAGAGAGAGAGACAGAGAGAGACAGAGAAAGAGAGACAGAGAAACACAGAGAGAGAGAGGGAGAGAGAGAGAGAGAGAGAGAGAGAGAGAGAGAGAGAGGAAAAAAGAGAGAGAAGAGAGACAGAGGGAGAGAGAGAGAAAAAGAGAGAGAGGAGGGAGAGAGAAAGAGAGAGACAGAAAGAGATACAGAGAGAGATAGAGAGACTGAGAGGAAAAAAGACAGAGAGAGAGAGAGAGAGAGAGAGAGAGAGAGAGAGAGAGAGAGAGAGAGAAAGAGAGGAAGAAAGAGAGTGAGAGGAGGGAGAGAGACAGAAAGAGAGAGACTTGACTTTAAACCCCCTTTATTAAATCACCATTAGATTAAACATCCACCTGTTAAGAGTCCAGGAAGTGACTTTTAAAACAACAAAACAAAAAGAAATCAGATGCCAGCAGTAACACCCCGCCCCCACACACACACACACAGTGAAACCATAACACACCCGTATCATCAACAGAACAGAAAGAGGGGGAGGGGGAGAGGGAGAGAGACAGAAAGAGAGAGAAACCGAGACTTTTGAACCACCTTTAGACCATGCATCTCTTGTACAGGGACCGCCAGCTACCTTTAGGGGTCATATTCAATGATGGACCTCAAAAGTCCAAAGAGCCTTCTTCTCAATGGACGGGCATTCAAACTGTTTATGCCCGACAACCTCACACTGGAAACTACGCTACAAAGAAACATGAACTCTCCTGAAGGACAGGACGTGTTTCAGCACAGCGTTTTTACAACCCAGCGGAATCAGTCTTATCTCGCTTGCCAACTTCCCAAAACGATTTAGCTCCGCCATAAGGCGAGAGCCAATGACTCTTCCACTCACCGCACTCAGCGGCAAAAGGGTCGTGTAGCGAACAGTAATCAGAAATATAGAAGGAAAATCCAAAACCAGGAAAAACTAGAGAGAGAAAGCTCTTTTGCTCACCCACAATGCAGAGAGAGAGAGAGAGAGAGAGAGAGAGAGAGAGAGAGAAAGAGAGAGAGACAGAGAGAGAAATAGAGTGACAAAGAGAAATAGAGAGACAAAGAGAGAGAGAGAAAGAGAGAGAAAGAGGGATGCGAAAGATAGAGAGAGAGGGAGTCAGAGAGAGAAAGAGAGACAGAGAGATACAGAGAGGGAGAAATAGAGAGAGAGAGAAAGAGAGAGAGAGGTGAGAGAGAGTGAGTGAGAGAGAGAGAGAGAGATAAAGAGAGAGAGAGGTTAGAGAGAGAGAGAGTTAAAGAGAGAGACAGAGACAGAGAGGGGTGAGACAGAGAGATACAGAGAGTGAGAAAGAGAGAGAGAGTTAGAGAGAGAGAGAGAGAGAGAGAGAGAGAGAGAGAGAGAGAGAGGTTAGATCAGGTAGGGTGTTTACAGTGGTGTTGATGGTGTTAGCATGATGCTAACTGCTCTTACCTCGGCTGTTCTTCATATAGTCATATCGCTGCTGTAGGTGAAATATGTCCACATATTAAATCAGTTCATATCAGGTTTATATCTTATAACAGCAGATCCATAATAATAAGACCGAGTTTAAACTCTACACTAGTCTTACACACCGCTCTCCGCTTATTCTTTCTGATCTGAACCTGAACTTTCACTTTATTCCACTTGTTGTTTTAGCGTCACTGTACCTGTGAAACAGGTTTCCTGAACATTTCTCAGCCAATACTTTGGCATGTCCAAGCAAATCCCATGCAGGAGTATGTTTCCCAAAGCCTACCTTGTTCGCACTGCAGTCGTTTGAACCATGTTGGTCTAAAGCACTGTAGTTCTCTCACAAACCTTGTAATATAATGCCAAAATATGAGAAATATTATATGTGAAGAAGGTATTATTAATAAAATGGATTTTATAATATTAATTTAGGATTATTATTACTATTATTATTATTCTTGTTTATTATTATTAATATAATATACTTTTAGCTACTCTAATGCATACTTAATTTAAGTACTCTAAAGATTTGGTCTGTGTTGTCTCTTACCATACATGTTTATGATAAATGACTAATTAATACCAGATATATTAGATTTAGACAACTCTGAGGAGTCCTATGTGTGAGTTAGTTGTGGACTTTGTTGACCTGATAAAGCCAGATGAAGGTAAAAGATATGCTAGTTGTCGTGGATAGGTTTTTCCAATGGCCTGGGGCTTGTACAGCCAAGTGGAAGGATGCTCAGTCAGTTGCCAAGTTTTTGTGTAGAGAAGTCATAAGCTGGCGGGGATACCAGGTCAGATATCCTCAGATAATGTGAAAGTGTGAAAGTGAAATAATGTGTTTGTGGATAAGACAGTGAAATTGATTTTGCAAAAATTGGAAATTTGTCAGGACAAAAGACTCCGGATCGATGAGTGCAGAACTAAAGGCCAAAGTGGTATTATTTAACAATCGAGTAATCCAAGTAAATAGCAATTCACAATTTAGCATGCAGGAGTAGATGGAATCATAGTCAGGGACAGGTGTAGGTAAGAACCCGAAAGAACAGTCAGTGAAGTCAGATAAGCTGAAAGGGTGAGGCAAGAAGAGTAGTCAAAATAAACGAAATCAGAGGTCAGAGCACAACGAAAGAATACAGGGCCAGAAAGGGATTAGGGAAAAGAGTAGTCAAAAACACGGAAAGGGTCAAACCCAATAAGGACATAGATCAAGATAAACGCTCAGAATTGCAAACTACGTTTGGCAAGGCTTCGCAATAAACACAAGGAAACCTGGGGTTTGAATACAAGTGGTAATGAACTTCAGCTGTGTTAAAACTCGTGGGATTTTGGCGAATCAGAGTTTCAGACCGGGAATATGTGGAACAGAAAGGATACGTGACAGAATTAAACTGCGTCTTGTTGCAGTCAATCTTTAGCAAAGCCAAGGGATTGGTGAAAAAATAAACAGTGTTCTGATAAATCATATTGTAAAATCTGCCAGCGTAGGGGTTTAAATTGGATAGCAGGGAAGACAGATGCCAATGCCTTGTTTGCGTTCAAGTCAGAATGCTCCAAGCTTGGCCCTTTTGGAAAATAAAATGCAAGCGCATGTTACATATATATGGCTAGTTATTTATTTCTGTTATTATTTTGTTATTTATTTGTCTCTTACTGTGGAGTAGTATGAATGTAGGGGGAAATAGAAAAGGTGATTTATAACTTGGAGTAATGTGGAAGTATGATACTGTGAATTTCACATTTACTTATTTGTTCACCTGCATTTAATGTTTTAATTTGCATCTGTTGTTTTTTGAAAAAGATACTGGCTGGTGTTTTCTTTCCTTCCTAATTGAATGATATTGGGAAAGACCACTGTCTTTGGGTGGTCTGACTGTTCAGAGACACTGATATGTAGTATGGTTTCATACACTCACATATGGACAATAAGAATGGACTGGAGGACTCTGAACACGGACACTGTGGAAAATGCCCGGAATTAACACACTGAGATAACTTCTTATATCTTTTCTTATATATATTTGTATTACACTGGATTTTGTTTTATTATATTGTAATCTGTGATATTGATAGTGGTGTTAGGCAGAGACAGGTCCATTGGAATGTCCGGTGGGTCAACCAGCCTGAATTTGTTTTGATTTTATTTTCCGAGGTTTCCATATGTATTAGCAAATTGTTAAAATTCCTCCTTTATTAATTGGACTGGAGTACTATATGTGGTCACCGAGGGCAGAGAGACCCTGAGAAATTTTTTCCTGTCTAGATTGTTTGATGGACATTTCAGGAAAGATAGCTGCCTGACAAGTTTTCGCTCTCACACTCCATAAAGTTGCTGTATTGCTAAGCGTATAGGAGGAATTGCACTTTTGTTGCAACTACAAACATTGCATCTTTTTTTTAAATAAACAACACTCGCTTCAGAGGATCGGTTTTAAAGTGAAATAGCCAAGGTGAGGTAACAGCTAAGCTAAATGTAGTTCAGGTGAACTGAGCAGCGTTAGCAACAGCTAACTCTAAACAGTGGATACAGTAATAACAGCTCTGAGGTAAATATGAGGTAACTGGTCATGTGACTGTATTAGTATACTACACTGTAGGTCTAAACCTGTAACTGTACTGTGTACTACACACTGGGGGCGTATACAGTGTGTAATACTGACTATTGTAGTATCCAGTATGCAGTTTAGCAGTGTACCATTTGGAATACAGTGTCTGACATGAGATGACAATTAGATACCCCTATTCGTCCAATCAAATCAGACCTCCAGTACGTTGTAAGCTAATTATTTTCGTCCTCCTGTAAGCTGTAGGCCAATTACTCGCTCTCGTCTGTCGGCAGCTGCTGTAGCTGAAGAGGATTTAGACTAAATGCTCAGTAAAATAAAAATCATTTAAACTCTATAATCTACAGAGTGTAACAGTGAGCAGTCTCAGAGTGAATATATCCTCCGACTGTGTGGATCTGGGGTAGATTATGGTCAGTATCACTGCTGCTGGGTTTTTACTGGGTTGTTTGTTAGCTGGTTGACTTTGGTTACTTGAGGTGAAAAAAGGAGGCTAGGCTAAAGCTAATATTAGCTAGATAGCTGACAAGACAGCTAGTTTAACTTACCGCTTTTTATGTGCCCTCGTACTGTAAACCGGAGTTCACTAACACACACTTAACAAAACCAAGCATAAAACACAAATAAGAATCACAAGATAAACAACAGCAGAATAAATAGTTCTGTTTCTTATTTACTGGTGCACCAGAGTCTCCATGTATCACCTTACCTGAATCTGTTCCTGCATGTGTTTGCATGTCTGCTCCTGCCTGTGGATCTATGGATCTGTGTTGGTGTGTGTAGATCTGATACACTGGAAAGCTGATCAAACTCTCTGGAGACCTTTGAGTCCTCCATGTTTATACTTCTCACATGAATTCCCTCTTGATGTTCAGTCATAGTTAAGCAGCATCACATTTATATCTCCACATTAAACACTGAACACTAAATAAACTCTAAGAGACAGATAGAAGCTCTCAGCAGTAGTAATTAAGGTCTGTTATATTAGTAGCACTGTGTTCATGAATGATCTGATCTCCTAGCACTGAACGCTGTTATTAACTCTCCATTAAAGACGTGTTGCTGCTGTTTCATCGTTAGTCCACAATGTGTAAGCAGAGTCCTAGTAGAGGAAGATCTGAGACCTGATGCCACTCTGCTACTTTCTCAGGATCACTGCATGTTAGGTCACTGATTTGGTCCGGAGAATGTTAGGTGCTGATGTAGTGGAGAGTTTAGTTGAACAGACAGAACTTTATGAATGATTTTGGTTGATTTGAGCTCAATAGTAGACACTGTATCATATACAGATGTATATGGAGGTCTCAGTCTCACATGTAAATCTTTATGAGAGTGATTGGTAAATATGTATAGTGTGGATTTCTAATACTATCTTCACACCCTCCACCATTCTCTTCTGTGTAACCCGCAACTACTGAACTGAAAATCTCATCTTCACGAAATACAAACTGCATAACAGGAGTAAGAGTTAATGTATTGTAGTGAACCAAGGGGGAGGGGCAAGGAGTGAACACGTGTTAAACTTTCTGGCGATATAAGGGACAGAGATGGGGTCCTGGAGGAGCAAGTGAGCGCGACTGGAGGCACGTGCTGTTGATTGAGACGCCGGGTTGGCGTGCTCTGGGAGAATGCTGAGATCTCCATTGTTGCTGTAACCGATGTGACATCCACAGGGCTTTTATGAACTGAACGACTGTTGGGAACTCTATTTTGTGCAAGTGCCTTTTCTCTCCCTCTTCTCCCTGAGTGGTTAACGCAACCCTGACCATTGTGCTACTCTACTGCTAATGGGTGTATGCTAGCCATAGTTTTAACTTGTGTGTTACTGTGTATCGTCTCTTTGTCTCTTGTTAGTTGGTTAGTTATCCACCCGATTCGATACCCTCGATACCCTGTTTGAGTGTGCAGTGCTTATGAGTAGTCTTGAGGAGCACGTGTAGTTGTGGATTGAAATGGGATTATTTCACAGTGTGTAACTTGAGGTGCATTTTATTAAGGTATGCGAAGGAAGGAATCGTGTTGGGGGCTGATTAATTGTGACCTTCCCTGACTCTATTAGAGCATATTTTTATACAGTGTCTGTTTTTATATATGTGTGTAATAAAGTGATTGTGTACCAGATTCTGTCCTCTGACATTTTGTCTCCCTCTAAACCGGACCTCCCCGGTTTAACAAAGGTGGCGGCAGCGACCCTTTTTAACTTCTTCTATTTAATTAATTACTCAGCCTTGCTCGGCTGCTGGTTTCACCACAGTATTTTAATTAAAATAAATTACATATATACACACACTTGTTCTGAACAAAACAGTAGCATGAATACACACAGATACACATTCTTAAATCATACCTACACAATTATTGAACTCATTTGCATGACTGAATAGTTTGTGTTTGTTTAATTGGGTCATTTTAGTGATTTTTTTTTGTGATCTTTCATAGTTACATGAACTGTGTTTCTAAAGCCTCTGGCTCATATTCATTCACTCCCAGCAGTAATGGCAGCTTACTGCATGAACAGCTGAAGTGTCAGTAATGTTGGTGATCTGTTTGTGCTCAGCTTCACCTGACTGTCATATTTACATTCTTCCATAGACAGCATTCATGGCCGTGTCCACAGTAGTGCACTTCTTCTCACTGGATAAGTGTAAGCCTCAGAACAGAATATTCCTAGGTTTTACCAACACTTTCTTTTACACTCCTGTAAGGTGCAGGTGTTAGCCAGGTAGGTGTGAGAGACAAACTAAATACTGGGTAAACGTGATAGTAAGTTTAGTAATGGTCATAGTCATACACCTATTCAGGTATGCTGGTTGAGTAAAATACAACAGAGACTGTTTTTGTTCTGACCAGCTGCACTTCCTCTAGCAGGGTACTTAGTGTGTAGGCTCAACAGCATTGTGAGAATGAACACTGATCGTGTACAGAAGGCCTGTGCATTGGCACTGCATTAGCCAGGCATTGCCACTTAAGGGTTTCACGAAGGTTGTATTTGGCCTACTCCACTGACATGCTGCTCATTTCATAAAGCTGATATTAGCTAAGCTTAACCCAGTGTTTGTTCATGTGTTGTGCTACTAGTATGCTAGACTGTTCTGATCGAACTCTAGAAATAAAAAAAAACTGAACCCATCAAATCTGATTTATGAAATTTATCGAACACACTGTGCTCTGTGAAACTTGTTTTTTTCTCCTTGGTTTGCAAGGAAGAAAACCATCTTGTAAAAATAAGGGTAACCGCAAAACAACTACAGAAATATCAGTATACAGCGCATACCATCATGTTACCCCAAATAATGACCAAGAAATCTGTACGTGTACCTCGTACCTACCTGGTTAATACGTTTATAACTTTAAGGACTGTGCAAGAAAGCAGTACCTACATTTAATGCTAGTTCATAAAGGTAAAATGATTAGTGATTGTTATATAGAGATATTATTGAAAATGTCTGATAGTAACATATTCCGAACTCAGTAATATTGAACACTGAAGAAGAGAACCCATTAAAACCAAAAAGCTTAGAAAAGATTGTAGTGAAAATTAATGAACGGAGAGGTGTACCTGATTACTGCAGAACCTATAACTGTACATTACTACAGGAGAACAGTGTGACAGAACTGCCTAAAGCAGAAGTCATCTCTCACAAAAAAGTGTGGGTGTGGCCATTAAAAAACAGGGACAGAGTGATAGTGCAAAAAAAAACTGCAGATTTTATTTGGGTGATACACATGGAAGGGCAAAACCCATAACCAAGCCAGTGAGCAAAATTGGAAAAAAAAGGAAAAATAATAAAATTGAAAAAAATGAAAAGTCAAAAGAATTATTTAATTACCCAAAATATAATTAAACATTAGCTCACAGTCTATATTTAGTTCTGCTATTGCCTCTAGTCTTATGACTACAATATACAGAGGTCTATTTACCTAGCAGACTCTACCAGGGACAGCACATCAACCCTGGGTGCTCACTAACATTTGGACAAGAGAGAGAGAACAACTAGAAAAGACACACATTTATAGCAAGGTGACCAGCACCATTACTACAACACAGGGGGGAATACATGCATCACAAGCACAATAAAGTACATTTAGACAAACAAAAATTACATTGGCCAATATCATATTTATATGCAATAATTGTATTTACCGTTAAACGTATTAAATCAATTAAGAACAAAGACTTCTCAAGAAGATAGTTGTTCAATAGTGCTTTAATGGCCCCTATGGCCAAATTCAAATGGCTTGTTCCATCTTCCACCTAGGAACCAAATAAATGTCCATTTTACCTAGTGGGACTCCTTTTGCCGCCGGACCTGTAGACCAGACAACACTCCCAAACAAACAGGTAAAGCATGTCAAGATAGAAGGGGAAAAATGTTAAATTACCACTGAGCCCGTGCACTGACTCAGTATAATTACTTTTAGGTATTAAGTCTCAGTGTTAAAGGGGGTTTTTCACCAGACTCCATGTGAAATTTGCCTGGCAACCGTCACACACCCCCCTCCCGCAGGTCTCATGCCGGCAGGCGTGAGAGGAAGTCAGCAGTGGTATTACTCCTCCCAGGAACATGTTGAATCGTAAACCTGTAGGGCTGCATGGACAAGTACCAGCGGGTAATCCTTGCATTTGAGTCCTTCATCCGATCCATCCACTGAAGTGGCCGATGATCAGTCTCAAGAAGAAACTCCCGACCCAAAAGATAGTACCTAAATGTGTCCAAAGCCCATTTCACAGCAAGACACTCTTTTTCAACAGTGGAATATCGCACTTCTCTGGGAAACAACTTTCTGCTTATATAAGCCACTGGATGCCGGTCCTCTGGTTCACCCTGGAGCAGCACCGCCCCAATACCAGTTTCAGAGGCGTCCGTCTGCAACACAAAAGGCTTCACAAAGTCTGGGCAATAAAGCACTGGGTCAGCACATAAAGCATTCTTAATATCCTGAAAAGCTGCCTCAGCTTCCTCTGTCCATTGGATCTTGTTCGGGCTGTTCTTTCGGGTCAGGTCTATAAGCGCTACTGCTCGGACAGAGAAGTTGGGCACAAACCTCCTGTACCATCCTGCCATCCCCAGAAAAGACCGAACCTGGGTCTTGGTCTGCGGCAAAGGACAGCTCCGGATGACCTCGACCTTTTGAACCTGGTGTTTGATAATACCATTACCAATCACATACCCCAGATATTCTGTCTCAGTCTTCGCAATGGCACATTTAGAGGGATTAATTGTGAGGCCTGCAGACAGAATGCGCTCAAAAACCTGTCCCAGATGTCTCACGTGATCCTCCCAAGATGAACTGTAAACAATTATATCATCCAAATAAGCTGCTGCAAAAGTGTTTAGGCCTGTCAACACCTGGTCCATGAGCCTTTGAAATGTTGCTGGAGCCCCATGAAGTCCAAAGGGCATTACAGAGAAATGGAAAAGCCCCCAAGGTGTCCGAAAAGCGGTCAGCTCTTTAGAACAAGCGGTCAGCTCTTTAGAACGAGCACTCAGTGGTACTTGCCAATACCCTTTACGTAGGTCAATGGTTGTTAACCACTTGGCCTTACCCAGACATTCGATTAAACTATCGATCCGGGGGGTAGGATAGGAATCAAACTTGGACACTGAATTGAGGTACCTGAAGTCCACACAGAACCGCAGACTGCCATACTTTTTGGGTACCAAGACCACTGGGCTGCACCACTCACTCTTGGAAGATTCTATGATGCCCATGGCTAGCATCTGGTCTATTTCTTCTCTCAGGGCTGTCAAGAGGCGCTCGGGAATACGATAGCTCATGCGTCGTGCAGCTGCACCTTCACAGAGAACAATATCATGCTCCACCAGCAGGGTACGCCCAGGTCTTTCTTGCAATACCTCTGAGCAACACAGTCCTTGAATGTCAGATTGCTGATTCGCTGAGAGGTGACTAATGTCCAAGCTGGTATGTGATGGGGCTGGCAGATATTGCTCATTCACCTCCTCTTCATCTTCGACATGACGAATCATCAGCACTTCTGACTTTGTTCTTTCATGCCACTCTTTCAGCAGGTTGATGTGCAGTACTCGCCTGGACCGTCTCTCCCCTGGTGATGCAACTTCATATGTGGTGGGCCCAAGCTTTTGAACCACCTCAAAAGGTCCTTGCCATTTTGCCAAAAGCTTGCTAGCCTCGCTAGGCAGCATCACCAGTACCTTGTCTCCAGGATTGAAGCTTCTGGGTCTGGCCTTATGGTCATACCATGTTTTTTGTCTCCTTTGAGCTTCCTCCATATTCTCATGGGCCAGCTTTGTCATGTTCTCCAACTTCTCCCTCATTTGAAGGACATAGGCGACAATATTTTTGGTCTCAACACTCTCCTGGCCTCCAACCCAAGTATCCTTTAGTAGTGACAAGGGACCCCGTACCTCCCGGCAGTACAGTAACTCGAAGGGCGAAAAGCCTGTTGAGGCTTGAGGTACCTCCCGGTAAGCAAAGAGGAGGTAGGGGAGCCACTGATCCCAGTCAGTACCAGTCTCATTCACAAACTTACGAAGCATCTGCTTCAGGGTCTGGTTCAACCTTTCAACCAGCCCATCTGTCTGTGGGTGATAAGGGATGGTCCTGATGCCCTTTATCCCTAGCAATATATATACTTGCTTCAATAACTTGGACATGAAATTGGACCTTGATCAGTCAGGATTACTTTTGGGAAACCTACTCTAGAAAACAATTGGATGAGACACCAAGCCACTGTCCGTGCCCTGACAGTTTTGAGCGGGAATACCTCTGGGTATCGGGTAGCATAATCTGTCATAACCAATAAAAAGCGGTTTCCTGCCTTACTTTTTTCTAAAGGGCCAACTACCTCCATGGCAAGCTGCTCAAATGGTACACCCACTATAGGGAGAGGCTCTAAGGGAACTTTAGGTGGTCCCTTGCTAGCAGTCTGCTGGCATTCTGGGCAAGACCTACAATAGTTAGCCACTTCCTTATTCATACCCGGCCAAAAAAAAATGTCGGCTAATCCGTGATAGGGTCTTCTGTCTCCCTAAGTGCCCTGCCCAGAGAATTGAATGGCCTAACTTAAGCACCAGCTCTCTCACCTTCTTGGGGACCACCAGCTGTGCTCCAAGACCGTGCTTCCTATGTAGGACTCCATTCAGCTTGTAATACCTACATTCCTGATTCTCTGCACTAGTAGGTGCCAGGATCCCTCTCTCTTGTGCCTGCTCATATAAAGAGCCAATCTCTAAGTCACCCATTTGCAGACTAGCAATATCATGAGGGACCTCTAAACCAATGGGTGCCCCGGGTCGGCCTGGGATGAGGTTATCCTCACCATTGGCAGCTGCAAAGCGGAATTTGTCACTTCTTCTCTGCTGTCTAGTTTTACGGGGTTTCCCTGGCTCAGTGTCTAATTCTGCCTCAAAAAATGGTAATGCGCTAATAAGATGATGGTTGTCTTCACCTCTCATGGCCATAGACCGTGTTATGGCCAAATTACAATTACGACCTGGGGGCAACAAATCAAATAATACTGGTAGGTCTTGACCCAAGATCACAGAATAGGGTAACTCATCTGATAACCCAACTCTCAGCAAGTAAGACTGCCCCTGCACTAATACATAGACATTGGCAGTGGGATACTGCCTTTCCTCACCATGAACACAACGAATGGACACTACAGAATCATCATCCCTGAGATATATTGGCACTAACTTGGTGCTCACTAAGGACTGCATACTGCCAGTATCCACAAGTGCTTCCACTTTCTGCCCATTTAAAACAACAGGGATATGGTGCAAAGCTATTTTACTCTTCTGCTCAAAGGGAACAGGCCTAGGTGCGCTACATAAATTTGCATGGGTAGAGGGGTTATTTGGGCATTCTGGTTTTTTATGACCTTCCTGTCCACACTGATAGCATATCAAAGTTCTAGGCCTAAGGCTAGGGCATTGTTTAGCAGGACCAACCCGATCACCCCCAGACTTACCTTCTGTGGTGGCCTTGGTAGAAGATGGCAACATCTTGCGTGGTTTTGTTGGCTCTTTGGTCTCTTTCCATCGTCTGTAGGTCCACGGCTGGGCTTTCCGACGAGCTGCTACAAAGATGTCTGCCAGCATCGCAGCCTCAGAAGCAGAACATGGATTGTGCTCCTTAATCCAGATCTGCAACTCGGGGGCCAACATGCGAAGATACTGTTCAAGGATAATCACCTCCGCAATCTCTTCTTTCGTCCGGTTCTGAGGTTGCACCCATTTTTGAAACAGTTCTTTGAGTCGCACATACAGTTCTTTTGGGGTCTCTTCCTCCCCTACTTCAGTAGCTCGGAATTGCAACCGATAGGACTCTGGATTAATGTTATATTTACTTAGGATGGCTGCTTTGACTTTAGCATAATCCAGTGAATCCTTAATGTCCATATGCACATAAGCACTCCTAGCTTTGCCCGTCAGGAGGGGCACTAATCTAACTGCCCAGTCGGTTGTAGGCCACCGACACGCCACAGCTATTCTTTCAAAGGTGGTAAGATAAT
>JAMWET010005216.1:10000-20000 GCA_024036415.1 Prochilodus magdalenae | reverse complement strand
TTCCACCAAAAACGGGCAACGCTCCCACCCGCAAAACCGGGTCCTCTGATAATGACCGCCACGACCGGGTCAACTGATCCGACTAGCAGACCCTGGCACTGCAAAGCTTTGCAACTACTTAGCAAGAGTTTAAATGCCCTTATTGATCATTTAGCTATTTCCCCCTTATGCTAATTAGTTATGCTAATTATTTTGTGACTATTAGCATAATATAGTATGCTAATATATGCGCACCCTGATTCCACACACATTGCTTGCTCTTGCCGATAAAATTGAGTTTGTGCTGCAAGATCCTGTTGTGCGACGAGTACACGAGTCACGCGGCAACGCAGACCTTTACCACAAGGCACCTTCAGAGGGCTTGTAGGGCTGGAGATATTTTGGTGGTTTGTCAGTGCATATCAATATTTCACCATATACCCATTTATCCTCTTACACCCAATTACCTCACTATCCCGGGCAGCCCAGACAAGGATGGGTTTCCGTTTTTGAGGACGGGTGCATCATGGTGACTGGTACAGCTTGCAGCATGTCAAGGTGCACACTACGTTCGTTTACCCTGGCTAGTGTTGTGGCGAGGCATCAAATCTGAATGTCTCCCAGAAATACTTACAGCCGTGTACAGTAAGCAGCGCAGGACTCCGCATTACTCCATACACCTAGTGTCAGGACATCTCCCACTTTAACTGTGCATGACCTCAGGGCAGTCTGAGATCGCACCGCCACACTCCTCCAGCTGAACACTGGAGAAACCCACGAGCTCTGGGTGCACCATCAAGCAAATCCAGAAATAGTTTTGGCATGACACCATGTTGAAAAAGAACAGGAGGAGGGGAGAAGAAAAGAAAAGGAAAACAGGAACGTTTTCATTATGGAACTGCATCTTCCGGAGCACTCCCCCCTCCTTCCCCCCCACACACCTGTATTTACAGCCCTCAACAGCTGGACTGAAGCTGTTCACTCAAAAGAATAATACCCACCCCCAGGGAGAGAGGGAGAGAGGGAGAGAGAAAGAAAGAACGAAAGAATGAAAGAACGAAAAAAAGAAAGAAAGAAAGAAAGAAAAAAAGAAAGGACATAGAGAAAAAGAATAGACAGAATTAAAAAGAGAGAAAGACAGAGAGACACAGACACATGAAAAAAGATAAAGGGGAACAG
This sequence comes from Prochilodus magdalenae, assembly GCA_024036415.1. Classification (NCBI taxonomy): domain Eukaryota; kingdom Metazoa; phylum Chordata; class Actinopteri; order Characiformes; family Prochilodontidae; genus Prochilodus; species Prochilodus magdalenae. The sequence goes on along the minus strand of JAMWET010005216.1, from coordinate 18,842 downwards.
AAGAGTAGCAGAAAGAAAGAACAAAAGAAAGAAAGAAGGAAAGAAATGAGGGACATAGAGAAAAAAAGAAGGGGACAGAAGAAAAAGAGAGAGACAGAAGATGGAAGAGTAACAGAAAGAAAGAAAGAAAGAAAGAAGATAAGAAAGAGACAGGAAGATGAGTGAGACTGAAAAGAAAGAAAGAAAGAAGGAGAAAGAGAAAGAAACAGAAAGAGAGTAAGAGAGAGAGAGAGAGAGAGGGAGAAAGAGTAAGAGAGTAAGAGAGAGAGAGAGAGGGAGAAAGAGTAAGAGAGTAAGAGAGAGAGAGAGAGAGAGAGGGAGAAAGAGTAAGAGAGTAAGAGAGAGAGAGAGAGAGAGAGAGAGAAAAAAGAGCTGCTTGGTAACAGAGAGAGACATAGAGACAGAGAGGGAGACACACACACACACACAGAGAGACAGATAGAGAGATCCTCTTTTCCGGAGCGTGCCGTTAGCTGCAGTAGAGGAGCTTTAGGGAGGACGTGAGCAACATTTCCGGATTTTATAAACAGCGGACTGGAATAAACGTCCCGTCAGCGGCCCGGCTGGATTTATGGCCGCTGGCCTCGGGAGCCCCGGCGCTTTAAAAGGAGCGGGAGAGCAGGAAAAGCGCTTTATAAGGAAGACAGCGGCGCGTAAACACACGCAGCATTCTGCCCTGTTTATCTCCCCCACGAGCCACCGCTCTGATTTATACCAAACACTCAAACCTGCCTTCCCCTCTCCTCCCGCACCCGCACAGCCACATATGAAATAATGAGTTTACAGTGAGGATGTGGTTAACGAACTCAATCTCGCACTAATACGAGCCGCGCCTGACTTCTAACTGAGCCAGCTGAATTCATCATGCACTGCGCGGCCTCCGTCATCCAGCCAACCACTCATCCATACAGACCCTGGAGTCCGGAATCTGCTCCTCCGCTCGACCCACAGGCTGGGGACCTCATCCCACAGGACCCTCCTTTACAGTTCAGTCTTGGACGTTGGTTGTATTTCCTGCTGGTCCCCATTTTAGAAATTCAGAAACATGTTTAATGAAGTTTTGGTCCCCTTTCAGACCCCTAGTGTTGAGCTGCCCACTCACAGTCTTCAGCCAGAGTGGGGCCGGATCTTCTCTCTCAGATGGGGACCGTTTCGGTGGTCCTCCAGGCCTTGTGGGGTCTTATTTCATATCAGATGAAGCATCATCTTTAGCCACTGGGTTGATGTGCCCAAAGCAAACTCTCCGCCTTTGCATGCCCAAGAGTAGGGTGTCCCACCTAGAGGGTGTCCCGATTCTTGTTTGGGATAGACAGGTAGGGCAAAGTGTTAGGACTACAAGACCCTCCAAATGGAGGTTTTCAGAGTCACATTCCAAACGGAGTATTAGGGGAAATTTGCCGGAACATCCGAGAAGTCCAGAGGGGTAAGCACTTCCTCAGTTACTAACTAGCTAGCCAGCTGGCTACCGAACTGGCTACCTAACTGGCTACCTAGCTGGCTAGCTAACTGGCTAGCTGACTGGCTACCTAGCTGGCTAGCTAACTGGCTACCAAACTGGCTACCTAACAGGCTACCTAACTGGCTACCTAGCTGGCTAGCTAACTGGCTAGCGAACTGGCTACCTAACTGGCTAGCTAACTGGCTAGCTAACTGGCTAAAGTTACACCATATATGCAGGACTTCATTTCTATGAATGGCCATGCCATCCCGCCCTCGCCTCTTAAATTTAAGGTACATGCGGATGCTCGTTAAATGTAGGTGAGGTTGAAGATGGCCGTTTCCTGTTGGCACCCTTTAAGGTGGAATGGGGAAAATTCAGTTGCTGATCTTCACTATCCATCACTGCAGTCTGGCAGGGTGGCCCACAGAAGCCTCCTCTGCTCTGGATGTCCAGTCTGGGTCATGTAGAGGGTGCAGCATGCATCCAATTGATCCGGTGCTGGGAGGAGGAGGAGGGGGGGGTTTGGATTTCAGTGAATGAGAGGGATTTGAGCTGAGTGTAACAGGCCCGGAATGCTGAGCGCACAGTAATTTTACCAAAGACCCCACCCCTCCGACCACCCCCACCCAACAGCGGCATTAGAGCGAAGGAGAAGAATCTGAACCCAGTGCAGTGTGCTTGTACGGCCTGTACTGCTGACTGCACAGTAAGGGCAGCTCGGAGGAGAAGGCGGGGTCACACGCATGGATCGTACACACACACACACACACGCACACACACACCTTCACACACACACACACACCTTCACACACACCTTCACACACACCTTCACACAGATACACACAGATACACACATACACACACACAGACAGACACACACACGCACACATATATATATATATATATACACATACACACACACACAGACACACACACACACACACACACACACACACACATATATATATATATATACACATACACACACACACAGACACACACACACACACACACACACATATATATACACATACACACACACACATATATACACATACACACACACACAGACACACACACACACACACACACACATATATATACACATACACACACACACATATATACACATACACACACACACAGACATCGACACACACACACACACACACACACACAGACAGACACACACACACAAACACACACACAAAAACACACACACACAAACACACCTACACACACACAGACAGACACACACACACACAGAGACACACACACAGGCCAAGTAAGAAACACAGCTGTCTTGGCCGCGTCACACAAACTGCTTCTCTTAAACTAATGTAGAAAGCAGGTTTACATGTGTTTGTGACATTTCCATCACCCCTCTATCTCTCTCTCTATCTATCCATCCCCGCTCCTACAGCCTTACTGGTACCGGATTAGTTTTACATTTACATAGTTATATAGTTGGTGGGTTTAGCTCAGCGGATAACACCACTACCCGCCAAGGAGCCACCAGCAACACATGTGGGAGAATCGAATCCCGGGCTGGGTGACTATGCTGTGTTACACCAATAAGAGTCCCACACTGGCCCACCTGTAATATAATTAACCCTGTAAGTCACTCTGGATAAGCGCGCTAGCTAAATGCCATAACTGGAATGGACATGGTGAGATGGGCTAATGCCATTTTTCCTGATTCCCTGTCCAAATGCCCCATGTCAGTCAGGTCTACCGACTACATGCTCCAGCTTCAGTAAAGATTGCGGCCCTCAGCTTCAGCAGAAAGAGCAGTAGAAACAAGCTCAGGTGAATTGACACACCAGTAAAATACCACCATAGCCTGTGGAAAAGGAGTTTCTGAAATACACTTATCATCAAAAAAATAAAAATAGCATCAACGGACAGGCCTAAAACATGGTGGGTGGGTTTGACATTGTGAGACATGTAAATTGACCCAACAGCCACGATAGCAGACATCCAGCTAGCAGTGATGCCTCCATGAGTCCTCCTGTTAGTGCCAGCACCATAGGGTGGCAGTAGAGTGTACGTTAGGGAGCATGTGGTCCAATCACGGCATTGCTGTGGTGCACCTGTAAGACGCGGCAGCAGCCCAAATTTGTACGCGAATGTGCGAACTAGCCTACAGCTAATGTTTTTATTTAGACGGAGCACAAAGTTTCGATTCTGGCCCATTTAAACACTGAGGCAAACCCAAACCCAGACTTGTTCACAGCACAGCCCCTTCAGACCCCCTGACACTACAGGTGGAGAGGGGGCAGCACTCTCCGATACAGTTAACCTGATTATCATACTCTGCTCACCCACTGGCCGCGCTTAGACTCGCCGGAAGTGAGACGTTACGGATCAGTCAGACCAAAAAACCCACTTTTGGGTAGTCATGGGGGCCGTTTAGGGGGGTCCGTGTTCATTAGGCCCGTGTTCACATGTGCACACGCATATCCCACCACTTCAGACGCCGAAACGATCCACGTGTGAAAGCCCCCTCACGCCACACTGAAGAGAAACAGTCGTGCGGTCAAGACCCACAGTATCGAATACCTCTCCGTCCAGTGTGTTCATTCATAACACACACCGTTTACAGATCTTCATTTCTCCACAAACCCCGTCAGGGTGGAGTCCCACCTTATCACCACATCTCGGGCCCGCAGAGGTCAAAGGTCAGCCATACACTACCCGCTAAAACAAACCACGGCACGGAGCTGAGAAAACTCTCCCAGCTTCGGTCAATAAACGAGTGTGTTGTGTTTTAATAAGAGCCATAACTCAGATTATGAAAAGTCAGCTGATCCGTGGGTTCTGATGGCGATGGTGAATAATTAATACACGCGGGAGAGTGGGATGAAATAACACAGAGTTAGAGTGATAGAATAACCCCGGAGAGGAGAGGGAGATGGAGAGGGAGAGGAATGAGGAGAAGAGGAGAGAGATTTTGGTTTTAGGTTGTCTCGTCTTTTTTCTTTTCAGGGAGGTGAGGGGAGAGGAGAGGAGAGGAGAGGAGAAGAGAGGAGGGGAGAGGGAGGTGAGGGGAGAGGAGAGGAGTGGAGAGGAGAAGAGAGGAGGGGAGAGGAGAGGAGAGGAGAGGATGCTATTTTACTACTTTTTGGCCTTAGAGGGAGAGGAGAGGAGAGGGGAGAGCTCAAAGAGAGACCATCACTCCCGTCAGGAAGAGGAAGAGGAGAGGGAGAGAAGAGAAGGGGAGAGGGAGAGGGGCAGAGAGGGAGATGGAGAGGGAGAGCAGAGGAGAGGAAAAGAAAAGAGAAGAGAAGAGACTCTCCTTCTCCTTCCAGAAGAGAGGACCTCTCCTCCATCTTGCCTCAGGGCCAGGGGGAACTCCAGGGGCCAGAGAGGGAGATGGAGCTCACAGAGGGATCACAGGGAGAGGGAGGGAAGACAAAGGAGGGAGTCACAAACACAGAGGGCTCGGGGATGGGGGTGACAAACATGGGGAGAGTGCACACATCACAGAGTGAGCTGGCAGACACATGTAGAGTGAGAGAGAGAGCACAACTGTGCCTGACAGAGCAAAGAGAAGAGGAGAGGTCCAGCTGGGAGGGGGAGGTATGCCAGAGGGAGATGGACGGAGGGAATACTCAGAGGGAGGGGAGGGGGAGAGGGGCAGAGATCCCCAGATGACCACAGCACTGGGAGGAGGAGAGGAATTTGAAGAACAGGACAGATTTGTTTTAGTGTCTCGTCTTTTTCTTTCAGTCTCTCTTGTCCTCTCCACACTCACATCCTTACCCTATAGTTTTCTTTCTCTCACACAGCCATCCTGCTCTACTGTATCCTTCTCCACTCAAGCATATTTGCTCTCTCCACAGTCCACACACTTTCCACACATAGACGTCACACTCACACGTATCTATTTCTACTTTTTCCTTACATCATTCCTTTTTTCCCTCTCCTCCTCACTTGTCATACATCACTCCCTCATTCTCTCTCGTTGTGTTACTCTCATACTTTGTCTCTCTCTCCTCCACACACACATTCACTACACACACTCGTCACACACAACATCTGTCCACACACACTTCAACAGGTTTGAGTAAAAACAGGCACACGTCTCCTCTCTTTTTTCTTGACACACACACACACACCTCGCACCACTAAATCCCTCACTTCCACTCACCTCCACTTCACTCAGCGGTCACAACCCGCACACACGCCAACACTCAACTCCATGTACCAGGACCACCCAGGAGAATCACAGACGCGCACACAAACACACACACAGAGGTCACAAACACAAATCTGAAGACAAACAATACAGCATCACACATAAACACCTATGCAACACACAGCTCGCCCCACACATACTGACTGAGAGAGCACAACTGTGCCTGACAGAACACAAGCAGGCGCTGGGTCCAGCTGCTGGAGGGATGAGGATGCAGTCTTATCGAACAGAGCAAAACTCATTTCAGCATGTAAACACAAGTTAGCCCACATCCCCAACAATGACCACAGCACTCCAACCAGAGTACACACACGCACACACACACATACATACACACACATACATACACATACACACACACACACACACACACACACACACGCACACACACACGTACACACACGCACACACATACACACACGTACACAAAATTACATACACTACACACACACAGACATATGCACCACTCACACCACATACCCCCCCCCCCCCACACCCACGCACCCCACCCCCCCCCCCCCCCCCACGTACACACACACACACACACACACACACAGACATAGACGTACACACACACACACACACACATACATACACACACACACACACACACACATGCACGCACATGCACACAGACACACACACACACACGTACACACACACATACACACACTCTCACTCTCACACACACATACACACACACAGACATACGCACGCACGCACACACACGCACGCGTACGTACACACACACACACACGTACACACACATACATTGTTATATCTTGTATTATGTATGTTGTTTAGCAGCAAACAAGGCTTTTAGAAAACAGACATAATGTGCACTTTTATTTATATTCATTCATATATTCAGTCATTCATTCATCTTCTGAGCCGCTTAGCCTTATGTGTAGCGGGAGTGCTGTAGCCTATCCAAGCTCTGATTTGGTGGAGGACAGGAAACACCCTGGACAGGCCACCAGTCCATCACAGGGCGGAAACACACGCACGCACACAAACACCTGACTTCACGTCAGGACTGTGGGAGGAAACCAAAGCATCCAGAGGAAACCGTCACAGGGAGAGCATACAAACTCCACACAGAAAGTGGACTGGGGACGTCCCGGCGGGGTATCAAACCCATGATGTTCCTGCTGTGAGCGGGTACCTACAGCGCCACCGTGCCACCCTGCATCCTTTATCTATATATACATTTACATTTCTACCTGTGTCCACATTATGGTTTACACACACACACACACACACACACACACACACACACAAAGACATATACACAGACACACACACACACGTATATAAGGACACTGACCAGCCTCCTTGCAGACAGCAGCGAGGTCAGCCCCCACGTATCCATGCGCCGCATCAGCTAGCTCCTGGAGCTCCTCAGTGCTGACCTCACAAGGGACAGAGCGGAGCTGCTTCTGTAAAATATCTATACGCCCCTCCGCTCCAGGGACGCCCACCTCCAGCTCCTTATCGAAACGGCCCGGGCGCCGCAGAGCCGGGTCCAGCGCATGAGGCCTGTTGGTCGCTCCGAGAACTAACAGCTGACCACAGTGGCCCTCCTGCAGGAGAGAGAAAGAGAGTCTGAGAAAACCCTATGGGCCGTTCAGTAACAAAGAAAAACGGGTCATCACTGTCCCTCTCTCTGAGGACACACAGAACTGACCCGGGTGCCCTGAACCAATTAGGATCTGTGGAGTTATTAAGTACAGTGCATCAGCTGATATACAAGGGGGTCTTACCTACACACTAGCTACCTTAAAGCGTTCCCCGTCACATGTGAAAACAAAACGACTGCACATGGCTGTTGTGGGCTGGAGGTTGGGTAACCAGCTTTGTGACCAGAAGGTCACTGGTTCAATCCCCTGAACCAACAGGACATGACTGAAGTGCCATTGAGCAGTGCCCCCACAGCTGCTCCCTGGGTTAACCACATTACAGGTAGGCCAGTGTGGTGTTAGGAGTCTTGCCCAAGGACTCTTATTGGTATAGCTTAGCATAGTCACCCCTACTGGGATTCGAACCCCAGTCTCCCACGTGAGGTGGTGGCTACTTGGTGGGTAGTGGTGTTATCCGCTGAGCTACACCAACCACATTTACTACAATGACTATAATAAGTTAGCAGAGATGCACAAAGACAAGCATCAAAAACCCAAACCTAACTCTTTGGCTAAAGTACACCGCCAGAGTTGGCAGTCCCAAGGAGGACGACATGACTGATACGCAGTCAGACCACTGAACTGAGCAAAGAGGAAAACTACACAGCTGGATAACTAGCCCTAAAAAAGAAAAACGGGCATGTGGAAATGAAAAAGCGAATTCCATACCGAACATAAAAACATTAATGGTCCATTATTCTCTTTGATGGACAGAAGCAACAAGATGTTTAAGTATCTCTTCAGGGACCACACCCACTTCAACTCAGGAAGAGCTAGCTCATTAGCAGATTAGCAGAACACCACAAGGCAGGAAGTTCTCCAGGACCAGGGTTGGAAACCAGGTCAGAATTTCACTACTCAAGTCCCTTAGTCACGACTTTTAGCCCTTAGCTGGAGATGCGCTTTTAAGCTACGTTGGCTACAAACTGAAGGCTTTGGGCAGCGGCAAATTGTAACAGTGCAGCAATGGGAGGGCTTGGAGAGGCAACAAACCAAATAGCACTTTCATAAAAACTCTGGTTGACTGGCCACATTTCCCCCATTGGACTGGGTCGGTCGCTACTCAGGTCCAGGCGAGGGTCACATAATCAGACGACTTTCTGATGAATTCTGATCACCTGGCTCATTGGTCACCAACTGCCGGTTAATCGATAATACTCACAGATCCAATGCCATCCATAAGAGTGAGGAGAGAAGCGACGACCCTTTTCTCCACCTCGTTCTGGGCTCCTTCTCTCTTCGGGCACAAGGCATCCAGTTCATCAATGAAGATGATGGCAGGCTGCCTGATCGATACCACAAACACACACAAGGCTCATTAACGGCTTAGCACTAGAGGTGGAATTCTCTGATCTCACAAGGATTCCGTTCAGCCAGGATTAGGAGCTACTAACAGGCAATAATAATAATAATAATAATAATAATAATAATAATAATAATAATAATAATAATAATAGCAACAATAATAATAGCAACAATAATAATAATAATAATAATAATAATAATAATAATAATAACAAC
>JAMWET010005216.1:0-5000 GCA_024036415.1 Prochilodus magdalenae | reverse complement strand
TCTAGAGAGGTGGTTGTCCAGCAACATAGGGTGCGCGAGGCTGAAGAGGGTGACCCCATCTTACACCCTTCACGGAGTCCACTCTGATATGGCACTTCCGTCCAAAGTAGGACACCGACAGGGAACCTCCTGGGAGCAGAATCCTGCCGTCTGAGAAAGAGATAAAGGAAGAGTTACCTGTACCTCACCTGTACGATGAGACTGGAGACGGAGTTTAAGTGTGAGCAGAGAGTGCCATGGTGTTATTAGACGGTCACTAAAGTGTTCCAGGTGGTTACTAAGGTACTGCAAGGCTTTGGTATGATATTTTCAAATGGAGTTTAAAACTATATACCCACCAGCAGCCACTTTATTAGGTACACCTTCTTGTAGCTACATATACGGTCGATCTCTCTGTAGTCCATCTGTTTCTCTGTATACTGTATTACCCTGTTCTTCAATAGTCAGGACCCCCACAGGACCACCACAGAGCAGGCATGATGTGGGTGGTGGATCATTCTCAGCACTGACGTGGGGGTGGTGTGTTAGTGTGTGCTGTGCTGGTGTGAGAGGAGCACTACTCACTACTATGAGCTTGATCCAGGTGTGTTGAACAAGTGCAAACTGACCTGCGTCGTGCTTTGAACCGACAGAACAGTGAGCTGGGACCTTACATGGGACCCGCAAGAGGGAAGCCCACTGAAGTCTTCGGTACCTGAGAGCACTCGTATCTGTCCCTTTTGCTGGCAACCGACCCAGAGTGAAAGAGGAGATGGGGACCAGAGTGTAGGCAAGCAACTGGCAGGGCAAGCTCTTTAAACACGCGAAGGGACTGGCGGACCGAGGACGCCTACCGTTAGGAACATGAGCAGGGGACGAAATGTCGATGTTTGAAGAAGAGAGAGAAAGAGAAGACGTAGCGTATGACGAGCTAAGAGGACGTGTGCAGATCTGGTGCCGTGACGCCGCAGAGGACCTTACTCGAGAAGCGCGAGCTGAGCATCAGAAAAGCGGTGAGCGCCCACCTAAAGAAACTTCAACTGTACGACAGATGATGGGCTAGTTCTACTGTGGTACGACGATCACCCTGGACTGCGAAGTTCTCAATATAGTGGCACAAATGCAAACAGAGAAGTGCCAGTGAGGTGAAAGGGAACACCGTAGTCATCCCTGTTCTTCACTGTGACGCTTTAAAAACATACCAAGTAAAAGTTTCTTCTCGATTTAAAAAGTGAGAGACATTTATGACATTCCCTACAGAACAGATGCTTATATGGCATGTCCTACACATTTCAGTGCAGAGTTTCTATGTACCTGTTGAGTTTAACAAATATTTATTGGAAATAAATATCTATGACTTCTTAAATATTATATATATATTATAACAACATCATATAATATGCAATCTATACTGTAATATATAACTATAAAAATAAGTTTTCCAAAGGCCACATTTTATTTTTTCCAAAATGTTAAATTCAGTAAATAAACAGAAATTCAATTGTGCAGAAGAACTACATATTGCACCATATTTATAATGTTCCACTTTGAACACGCTACAATTTAAATTCAAAACAAATCAATGAATATTCCTAACAGGAATAATATCATTTCCAATGTCTATTCAGTATATGGAGCTTTCTAACAAACTGCGGTCCCAGAAAACAAAACCAGGGCAGGCCTGAGCCTGGCGAGGATGATTCACAGTAATTTGATTTGAGCCCCAGGGACGAGTAAGCGAGGAGACGAAAGAATAAAACGGAAGATATGTTACATAGATAATAACAAAAACAGTCACTTAGGCTGCCAGCCCGCGAAACCCCAAACCCTAAGATTTACACATGAAAATAAAAACTTAATAAATAAAATAGAATAAATAGAATCACTCTCAACTACACTTGTACTTTAATCCTTCACAATTGCAGGACATGGTTTCCAAAGTAAAAAAAAAAAAAATACTCAAATGGCACAAAAAAAATCAGTCTATAGACTTAAATATTGAGGTTTCATCGGCAAAGAAATACTAAAAATAGAAAGGAAGATAAATGAAAGCTATAAAAGTGTGGCCGTTGTAAGGGGTGTTAAGGGCACGCTTTTGTATTTAGAGAGAGAACTGAAATAATAGAGTTGCATTTTTAGACAAATATCGAATGAGAGTGTCAGAGAATAGTGAATAGTACTGAAAGCGAGGAGCTGTGTGTCCTCTATACTGTCTTCTCTACTAGGTGATCAGCAGTGGGCGTTGGTCAGGCAGCGGGCTGAGCTCGTGGCGACGGTTGTAGTAAGTCGCGGGCTTGCTGGAGGAGAGTGTCTGCTAAAGGCCGTATGTCATTGGGTAAATGGTAAATTGGGACTGTCGCACATGTTTGAACGGAGTGGCAATAGCTGATATCATTGGCTTTGGTTTGTATAAAAGTATATGCCAGTGTAAGGAACTGCCCACTGAGGGGCAACTGCGTCATCAGCCGGGGTAACGAGGGTGAAACACGGAAAGTTGAGTAGGAGATAGGCTTAGCGGAGTGCTGAGGGGAGGCTGCGACGCCGGCTAGGGTCTACCTCATGAATTGCAGACCACTCTTGTTTCTAGGGAGCGCCGCGGTGTGAAAAGAAGTCACTCATGTCATCAATAGTCCTCACAATAACTTCGAGGAATCAAGCGGGGACAAGCTGTCTCGGTCTTCGGCGGTCGCCGTTGTCTCCACCGGTTCCGGAGTATAACAAAACATCCTCCCTAAAGGGATGAAGAGCCTGTGACGCGAGTGGGAGAGTGGGGGACCTTACGCCGACGGGACAGCTTGGGAGCGTCCTCAGCCTGCCAGGGATGGCCCCCGTCAGGAGGCTGCGCAAGTTTAGACCGTGTGGCTCCGGCTTTCCACGACCAAGCTGACCTGAGCGTCGGCATCAGGCAACCTTCTGCTCGGGGAAATGAGATGAAGGGAAATGAAAAAAAACATGAGTGAGCGACGGGAGAGGTGAGAAAACGGGTAGTAGTTTGAAGTTGTTCGAAGTTTTACACGGGAACAACCCTTGATGGAGCAAAAGAAAAAAGACATGACTCGTCTACTAAAGAGAGATCAATGGAAATGACCATCTATGAGTTGTTCCTTTACGTTTTAGCCTCCACTAGGTAGGAGAGTTTATCAAGGGCCCAGTTTATCGTTTATGAATTTAACACTATGGAATCAAAGAAAAAGTAACTACTATCTATATATATAATATATACTTATTCTATCATATAATGCTATATATCGATCTAAATATATATTAAATAGGGTATATGTAATGAAACTTAAATTCAAGTTGTTCAAATTTGTAGTTTATACAAACATACACGGGTTGTAAAGTATTAACGAAAAAAGGTCAGGTAACGTACATAACAGTGCAGTTTTTAAAGAAATATATATGTATATTATGCGAATCTAAATGTGTATCTGACTGTAGGAGACAGGACCACTGAAGGAAGTCAATGCTTTGAAATCTGTTAAAAAAGTTATGACGTGTGTTCAGGTATGTAACGGAAGATAACAACAGTATGTATGTTCTCATATGTACTGAAGCCAATGACAACTGATGAAAATAATATCGTAGGTCCTGATGCTCCGGTAAACATTTACTGCTCTGTCTGGGGAGCCACTGGGGGAGCATGTTTACACTACAAGGAGCTACTGGGATGTAATGAAACTGGTGGAAGATTGGACTGTGAGCATGCACATTGTAACATCTTAGGAAACCATCAAACATAATTACAGATCTAATTCAGGAAATATAATAGGCTGTCTATAGTGTCTGTATGACCTGGTGTTTTGAACACCGAGGAGGATAGGGTTTCAAAATTTGAGTCTTTGGTTACCCAAAGGGGTTTATTCAATTACTAACACTAAGGGAGTTTATACTCATCAGATGAGACACAATAAGCTTGCTCAAGATTGGCGGGCTCACCAAATCAATTACGAACACCATGACTTATTGTAAAGATTCTTTGTATAAAAGCCGCCCTTTGTGACAACATATGTTTTGTAAAAAGCGCAGTAGTAAAAATCAAAAAGTGATTTGATTGAGTTGATCGTGATTTGAGGAATTAAGACTATAATATATTATATATCAGTAAAATAATAAATATATATATATATATATTATATATACTAATAATAAATTATAATATAATATACATATTGACATATATAGTATATATATTATTTTTTTCAACATTAACAAACAAAAAAGAACTTATTAAAAGCAATCATAAGAAGTACACGCATAGTTGTAACAGTATTAATATAAGAGACTTCCCTTTTTATTACATAGAACCAAAAGCAAACACTGTCCATTCAGATGTGCAGAGAGAAAAACAAAGATTAGAAAAAAGAGTGGTTAATTCAGAAATATACTGCAAGCATGGTTCTTGACACTCACTATCTTGTTATTTGATTTGGTGATTGTTCCGACGAGTTCATAGCTTCAAGCCTAATGGTTATGCTAATCCTGTGGTCAACACACACAAACATCTCGAACCAATACTGGGTCAGGCGCGGTAGTGTTATAGGTACCAAAAATCACCCGATTAGCGTTGGTTTTGGGCTTACTGTCCCTGCATGGAACTTAAGACGTCTAAGTATACTTTGGTATCCTTAGAATCAATACAAAAAAAGGGTGAATGTCTGGTATGCATGAAGGTGCCTCCTTGGTAGAATTATGATAGTTTCCTCGACGGTCATCGGTAGTAGGATCTCGGTAATTAAATGATATAGGTTATGGACACCAGGTTCATGGTTTTAGTGAGGTTTGTTCTTTGGTTACAGTTTCGCGGAGTAGTATTTTGCATGTTAGGATTATTTGTAGGTTAGAATTTGGATAAGCTTATTAGTATAAGTCCAGGGTAATAATTTCGTTCTTTGGCACACAACCAATTCCATTTTTGTTTGAGTAGGATTTGGTCATTCTTGGTTTTTGCATAGGGTATGAAGTTTCATAGTATGTTTAGGTGTTGGCTACAGTTCAGGTTGTATTCGTGTTGATTTGCC